>VZTI01000826.1:27880-92860 GCA_013397865.1 Struthidea cinerea
CCCTCCCTCCCTCCCTCCCTCCTTCCCTTCCCTCCTTCCTCTCTCACCCTCTTTAATCCATCTTTTTCTCTTCCCTCTCACCCTTCCCCTTTATCCAATCCCACTGCCATGTGCTTATATAGGAGATCAGGGACTAATTTACATCCATTTCCAAGTGTGTCATTTATTAATAAAACTTTGGAAGCTTTGTGGACCCCCTGACTTCTGTCATCCCTTTACTCCACAGCATCCCCCCCTCATCAAAACCACTTTGGTGTTTCATTACCTTGTTTTAAACAGTCATCCAGGGAAATGAATATTCTGATTTTTTGGGGGTTATTTTACCCTGGACTTCCTTGAATTAAGCAGTTTTCCTTGCTGCCTCTGCCACAGGAAAGAAGAAAATTCTTAATCGTGGAAACATCATCAAATCAAACCAAATAAACAGAAATTAATTCTCTTCTATTCCCACTGCTTTCCCCTCATCACTGAAAAGCAAACAAACCAGGCAGGGCCCTGGAGGAGACAGGAAATGAAAGCAAGGAGGGACAATTCAGAAAAGAAAAGACACTTTCTTGAGTTTCACAGAAAAATGCAGCCTTGATTTTGCAATGTGGTGCTAAACTGGTGATAAGTTGATTTAGAGAAACCCTCGTGCTCTGGCTGGAGAATCTGTGGGATGGGATCCAGCATGAATGGAGCCAGGAAGGAGGGAATCCATGAAATGGGTGAAAATGGAGATGGGAACATCTGCAGCTGGAGACGGGAACATCTTCTTGTGGCCTTCACCTTTCTCATCCATATTGGAGACAGAGCTCGCGTGGCCGAGCCTTAATCCTGGTTAGGATTTCTTGGATCAACCCCACAGCCTGGAATTTCTTATGGACTCACAGGGAAGTCCTAAAACAGTGCACAGCAACAAAGGATTGCTTTCCACCTGAACCTAAATTCTAGTTAAAATCAGGAGTGCAAAGCCACTCTGAAGTTGAAAAGCTTCACGTTTCTCAGCTACACCCCGCTTAATATTAATATTAATTCACAAAACATTTCTGTGCGTGGATCTGTGAGAGGAGAGCCCATGAAATGTAAAAATAAAGCTTTGGAACTTTAGGAAACAGCAACAGTTTTTCGAAGGGAATGTCTGAAAGTTCCACAAAAGCATGCTTTTCTAAATAGCTGGGATTTTGGGCATAAAAAGATGGAGGCACAAGGAAAGTCTTAGACTTAATACCCACTTGGCTGGACAGTCCATGTTGTGATGGATGGATCCTTCAGCAGGACTCGTTAGGCTCTGAGATTCCCTCCTCCAGGACTCCTCCTGTATCCAGGGTTGGATGGACTCCTCTCTTTTGTTGGGTCTCCAGAGCCTCAACTCTGCTCCCTTTTGCTCTTTGCTCAACTTTTCAAGGACAAACCTCTTCTGCAATTCTTTTATTCAATCCTTTATTCCCCATCCAAAGGTCAAATCCTTTGGATGGTGTGGGGATCCCTGCATTGCCCGGGGGTTTGGATGAGGAAGGTTGTGGAGAGGCTGTGTCCAGGGATCTCTGCACTTTCCCAGGTAGTGGGAAGAAAATAATGGAATTGTGGAATGGCCTGGGTCAGAAGGGAATTAAAGGATCCAGTTCCAACCCTCTGCCATGGGCAGGGACACCTCCCACTGTCCCAGGCTGCTCCAAGCCCCAATGTCCAACCTGGCCTTGGGCACTGCCAGGGATCCAGGGGCAGCCACAGCTGCTCTGGGCACCCTGTGCCAGGGCCTGCCCACCCTCCCAGGGAACAATTCCTGCCCAAGATCCCATCCAGCCCTGCCCTCTGGCACTGGGAAGCCATTCCCTGTGTCCTGGCCCTCCAGCCCTTGGCAATTGTCTCTCTCCATGGTTCCTGCAGCTCCTTCAGGCCCTGCAAGGCCACACTGAGGTCACCCCAGAGCTTCTCCTCTCCAGGCTGAACAATCCCAGCTCTCCCAGCCTTTCCTCCCAGCAGAGCTGCTCCATCCCTCTGCTCATCCTGGTGCCTCCTCTGGCCTCTCTCCAGCAGCTCCACGTCCTCCCTGTGCTGGGATCCAGAGCTGGATGCAGGACTCCAGGTGATGGGAGCTCACAGAGCTGCTCCTTTCCCATGGACACCAATTCCCAGCCAGACCAAAAAAGAACCCAGCATTTTCCATTTTCTATCCAGCTCTCAAGCTAGATTTCAGCAGTGCTTCTTCCCTATTTTTACCCCTGCACATTCCAGTTCCAGATTTTACCATCTGTCCAAAGTTTTAGTGCATGTTTTATGTTCTGTTTTAGTTTATTAAATATCTGGAAACCAGTGAAGTAGTTTTTAAAGCTCTGCATTACTTGCAGATTTTTTTGTCCAATAATTTCGTCTTAGCTTGTAGTTGCTCAAAAGTAATCTCATGATAATTGAAATTGGCCTTGATTATCCTTATGAAACCTTTCCAACTCAAGATATTCCATTACTTTATTGGGATATTTATGTTAAAACCTTGTGTGCTTCCTTTTCCTGTTAGAGCCTATTCCCACTCTTCATCGCAAACAAGACTGGAATCGTGTTTGTCTTGCACAGAGATTGAAAATTTCCTTTAAAAAAGAGCCCTGTGCTCCGCTGTGTTTGGGAAACATTTCCCTGCCTCTGGAGAGCCCTGCTGGATTCCTGCAGGGAATCCAAACTCTGCGTGAGCAGAACTGGTGCATGGACTTCATATCCCTGAATTCTTTTGCCAGGGGACCTTAAACCCCAGTGTTTGTCACACGTCTGGGTGATCCAGTGACTGCCCAGTCATGATGAGTAATCCTGATTTTTAGTTCATCCCAGGCAGATGGACAGACAGGGATTGCAGTTTAGGAACGCTCCTAAGCACGTGGTTTGCTCTGTCCCCGTTGCAAAATAAAACCAATTTCCTCAACAGGACTTAGGGAACGTCGGAGCTGCTCACAGATCTCCTCATTCCCTACAAAAGGGGAAGCACTTCTGCCACCTCTGTGTGGAAATTCAGCTTGGATCCAACGTTTGGGTGGGAAACAGGGGATGAGAAAGACTCAGTGGGATTTTTGGGATGCTCTGTGCTTTGTTGACACACGGGTTTGGTGAGGAGAGAGAAATCAGCTCCTCTGCCACTGTTTTTTCCGTGTCCTCATTAATTATATGAGGAACACAAACCCTTTGGGATAGGAACAGCTTGGATGGCTGCAAATTCTCTCCTTTTTTTTGGTGAAACATTACCACTGATACATATCCTGCAAAAGTAGGGACCCTGAGGTGGAAACACTTCCAAAGTGTGATTCTGTAATCCTGAGAAACAGGAAAGATTTTCATTTTCCTGGAAGTTAATATGGGAGTGAAGAGTTTTTTCATCTGCAGAATTACAAGCTTTGCAGAGGTGTAGGATGAGTCATGAGTTTGAGATCAAGATTTTCCTCCTGAGGATTAACGTGGTGAAAACAATCTTGGCTACCTGTGGATTTATCCTGTGTTACGTGAACGTCAGGAAAAGCAGGGAATTTGTATCGCTTGTCTTCAGGTACAGGGCAAGAGGTTGCTCCCAGGCTGGAGGTGTCAGATTTGGCTCCACAGCTCCCATGTGGCGAAGTGCCAATGTTGGGAGGTCCTGATTGGGAAGGTGAAAGGTGTCCCAGTGCTTAGCCCAGTTCAGGGGGTGATTAGTGGATTTGGCCAGGAAATATCCAACCAGAAAAGCTGAATGGAGCAGAATTAGGTGTTTTAATTGTTGCTGAATTCAAATTGTGCTTCGAGAGAGCCAACAGATCGCAGTGCTGGTGGTTTTTTGTTGTGTTTTCTTATTATCCTATT
This sequence comes from Struthidea cinerea, assembly GCA_013397865.1. Taxonomy (NCBI): domain Eukaryota; kingdom Metazoa; phylum Chordata; class Aves; order Passeriformes; family Corcoracidae; genus Struthidea; species Struthidea cinerea. Next base: position 31,679 of record VZTI01000826.1, read on the forward strand.
ACTGTACTATTATATCTGTGCATTTTCTATGAATTGCATTATTTTAGATGTAGAAATGATTCCTTATTATCAACATTACTGTGTGTTTGTAGCCAAATACCAGTTACCGAAGGAATATGGGATACATTTTCCAGGATGTGGCCTTTTGATCCCCGAGATGATTTAGAAACAGGGTCGGTTCCTGGTTTCATAAAGGATCCCAGAATGGTTTGCGTTGGAAGGGACCTTAAACCCCATCCAGTGCCACCCCTGCCAGGGGCAGGGACACCTCCCACTGTCCCAGGCTGCTCCAAGCCCCAGTGTCCAGCCTGGCCTTGGGCACTGCCAGGGATCCAGGGGCAGCCACAGCTGCTCTGGGCACCCTGTGCCAGGGCCTCCCCACCCTCCCAGGGAACAATTCCTGCCCAAGATCCCATCTAACCCCAACCTCCTTCCGTTTAAAACCATTCCCCCTTTTCCTGTCACTTTCTGCCATACAAAAACTCCCTCCTTTTTCTAAGCCCCGTTTAGGCTCTGGAAGGTCACATCATGAAGCTGTGAAAGGGAAGGGCTGATTCTCAGAATCTGAAGCTCAATTTTATTTCCAGAGTGTGGATTTTCCCCTTCTGACACAGCCATGGTTCCACTGGGATAGGAAATGGATTTATTAGTAGGAACCCACTGTAGTGAGGGGGTATGATGTGGGCAGGGTGGGATTTAAAGCTCTTGTGGGGGATCTGCATCCATCAGTAACCCTCATGAGGGGGTGTCAGTGAGGGGGGAAGGAGCTGTTCCTCCTCCTCTGATTCCCTAAAGGGATGAATTTTAAGGAGAGATGAACTGTGCCTTAAAAACATGGACAGAGCCCTAAGGAATCCCATCCCTGCTTTCTGTCCCTGGGCACACTGAAATCATTCCTGGGGAGGATTTGCATCCTGGTCAAAATGCCTGTTTACCCTATGGAGGCAAAGGAATGTGCCCAATTTCCTCCCCGCATGGAATTGTTTCTGGAAATACTGTCTAGGAATAATGCCACCATCCCATGTGTGCTTTGGTGCCACTCAGTATTCATGCCCTATTTTTACCATGGAATTGAATGAACCCTCACAGCCTCCCGCTTTTACCTCCCCTTCAGAGACGGTGAAACTGGAGAAGAGGAACATCCGAAACCGGAGACTCCGAACTTCCTCAGATTTCAAGGGAAAGGATGTCCCAGAGTGACTCAATCCGTGTTTTGAATGCTCCAGCATAATTTCTGGCAATCAGTCTGTGGTAATACTTGGGACGAGACAAAATGAACCCTTCTCCATTTGGAAGAGAAGGAGATGATGAAACCACATCCTCAGGCCCGGACTCGAGGCACGTAGATTCGGGCAGATTATCTCATTTCCTCTGTGCAATATTTGAGGTCATTGCCTTGTCAGCAAGCCCTCCTTCCACTCTGGAAGGCACTGCTGCTCCTGAATTTGTCTGTCCTAAAAGAGACCAGGAATTCCTTTCCTGTGGTCCACCAGGAATAGCCAGAAACTTGCAAGGAGAAAGGTCTGAAGAATGTTTTCAATGGTTGAAGTCTTTTTTGAAACGTGGCAGGACAAGGGGGAATGGCTTCAAACTGAAAGAGGATCGGTTGGGATTAGATACTGGGGAGAAATTCTTGGCTGTGGGGGTGGGGAGGCCCTGGCACAGGGTGCCCAGAGAAGCTGTGGCTGCCCCTGGATCCCTGGAAGTCTCCAAGGCCTGGTTGGACATGGGGGCTTGGAGCAATTTGGGATAGTGGAAGGAGTCCTTGCCCATGGCAGGGGGTGGAATGAGAGGAGCTTTCAGGTCCCTCCAACCCAACCATTCCATGATTCCAGGATGTTAAGCATGAGGTTCTCCTTTCTTCCTTGGCTTTTCAGGCTGGTCCTGAGGTAGAAGTCACTCATTTACACGGCACTTATGGCTACTCTTTTATGGGTGGGGAAATGAGAGAGAGAAGAAAATATGTGTTTGAATCACGTGGGAAGCCTGGGGACACTCTGGGTGTCCACAGACCTCAAATCCCATTTTCCAGTGCAGCAATTCAAAGCTTCAACCACAAAATAAAAACCCCTCAGCTGTCAAGTCCTTTTTATAGATGGAAACCATGGTTGACATCTACCAAAAAATCTGTGTGGAATCTCCCACTTTGAGTGATAAAGGTCATGGAATCACACAATCCCAGGATCCCTGAGGATGGAAAAACCCTCCCAGCCCATCCAGTCCCAGCTGTGCCCGATGCCCACCTTGTCCCCAGCCCAGAGCACTGAGTGCCACGTCCAGGCCTTCCTTGGACACCTCCAGGGATGGGCACTTCAAACCTCCCTGGGCAGCCCCTACCAAGGCCTTTCCACCCTTGGACCACCCTTTCCAGGAAGAAATTCCTCCTGAAATTCCTAATACCACCTCTCAGGTAGAAGTCAGTCTCCTTCCCTGGGTTAGAAACACCAATTTTAACACAAAATAAGTGTTTTACGTAGTTTGGTGATGATCAGGAGCACCGGATCTAAGGAAGAACTCGGGGATGGGGCTCTCCTTCCATGCAACGAGGAGCGTGTCCCAGTGCTCACCTGGCTGCTGCCCCAAACTTCAGCAGATCCATGAAGCCGGGAGGTGACCAGGGCCTTTTCTTTGGGATGTGTGATGGGAGCAGCTCCGAGTGTCCCCAGCACACCCCACCAGCTCGTCAGGAAGTGACATCAGGGCTGGACGACAGCAGCTCCTCAAAGCCATGAATTATTGAGTGCCTGAGATTGTTGTGGGGAGGGGCTGCGCAGGGAAGAAGATCTTTTCGGGAGGCAAATAAAGGACGGCAGAACAGCTGATTAGTTACTATTATCAGTGGCTAATGGGTGTCGTGTTGATAAGATGGTAACCAGATAGCACCGAGAGAGGGTTTTAGTGCTAAGTACTCCATTGCCTGCGTGTGAGGCCTCATTACTGCACTTGGATCCCCTCCTGGATGAATTTTTTATGACCTCACCGTTTTTCTCGCTCCTTGCTTTGCTCTGCCTTCCATCCTGGCCAGGTCCTGAGCTGGAGTGGGAATGTTGTGATCAGGAATAAGAACTCCAGCTTTTTGTCGTGCAGCACAGCCTCCTGTTGGGAAGATGGGAAGGAGAAAAAATTCCCCAAAATTCCCAAAACTCAGCTTCGATTCTTCATTTCGTTGCACATTAAAGGAGTTTTATTAAGTCTTCTGTGGTGGTTAAACATTTCTTCCTAAAGCTGTGGGATGCAGCACGATTAAGGGATAACATGACTGCAAAGAGGTTCCCAAAACCCTCTCCACTGAGGCGAAGGATGTGAGGCACAATCTCACTTTTCTGTGCTCCTTCCAGTGCTGGGGACACTTTACAGGGATTGGGGAATCTCCTGAGGGTGCCTTGGAGAAGGAGAGAGAGAAAGTGGAGGGCGAAAAAGCACAGACAGGACAATTCCTTCTCCTGGACAAGGTGACAAGACCTGGAGAGGTCAGGAGAACAAAGGGTGCAAATCCCAGCTCCTTGGGTCTTGCTCTGGTCTCAGATGGGCTGGAGGAAAGCGGGGGATTCCAACATTTCCTTGTCCCTTGTGCCAGCAGCAGCTCTGGGAACGAGGTGAAATGCCTGATTTGGGTGACCCATGGTGTCTCCTGGAGAGGAGATTGAGGAAACCTTTGGGCTGGTGTTGGTTGTGTTCCTGCCCCACCACACGGAAGCCCTTTGCCCATGGATCGGGTCATGACAATGGCACCTGGACACAAAGAGGCTTCTCCCTGGCATTTTCCAAGACCTGTCTGGAATTTCTGAAGGAACAGCTGTCCTGGTTATAGATATACATCCCCATTATAGATATTATAAATATCTCAGTGTTACACAGTTTACCAAGGAAGAAGCTTTTCTTTAAGTATAATCCACATTTCCCACAGATCCATCCTCAATCCCGTTGTTTCCTGCTTAACACACAGCTCAGGATAAAGCTCCTCAGGGCTGCTCCCCAGGATTTCCTCTTTGAAAGCATCTTTTCTGAAAGATGAGACACGTGGTCCCACATCTTCATCTTTTCCTCCTCTGAAAGCATCCGAGTCACGCTTGGGGGAGCAACAGGAGCAATGACAAGAAGAAAAAATGAAGTATCTGGTACATAGTGAGTTCCCTGTCACAGCTTTTTACATGATGACATTTTTAATACCAGGAAAATACCAGGAACTCAATATTAAGAATTTCTTGATCCCCATTTTCTTTTTCTTTGTTGCTGTATTAAAAATCACAAGGATATTTTCAGATGTGCAAACTTTTTGATCATGGAAGGACTTGGAAATCCCGAGACCTCTGGAATTCTTCAATTAATTGTTTGTGAAAGCAACATTACACCTTTCCCTGTCTCTCCCCACTCTTTTTCCAGTCAGCTTCAGCTAAATCCTCCCCAGGAATTCCTGTTGAGGAGGGATTTTAGCACAGAAGTTTTTTCCTTGCCTTTTCCCACTTCAAGGAACAACTCAGCAGTGCTCTGAGCTGACCAGCAACATTCTGAGAGTCACATTCTTGTCAGAGGCCAGGCTCAGTTTGAGGACAGTCCGGGAATTTGCAGCTTTTTAAATTCAGAGTTGGTCCCTGATGTCAGAGCTGGAAGCGAGATTCTAGGAAGTCAGGCCCTGCTGAATATTTCAAACCTACAAAACATGATGGAAAAATCAAATCTTTGCTGAGAGCTGCTAAAAGCTGCCATGCCAAATGCAGGAGAGAATCAGCCCTGCACAAAACACCTTCAAGACGCTCCAAGATTTTCTACATCAGTGATGGAACTTTATAAACCCGTGGAAAATTGTATCCTCTCTCCTCAGCCAGTCTGGGGAGATGTGGATCTGCCTGGAGTGAGTTTTGCTTGACTCCCACCTCAGGGTTTTTCCCCCTCTGGCTGACTCCTGGATGCCCTTCAGGAGCGGGATGGGCATTCCCATGCCAAGCCATCAGCGTGTCCCAGTGCTCCCAGACAAACCAGCTGGGCAGGACTCTGTGGAGCCCAATAAAACAGAGAAGATTCCTCCTCCAAAGACATGGAGTGACTCCAAGGAGCCTCCTTTCCTCATTCTCCTGCTTCTCCCTGCCAAAGAGCATCTTCCCGACTGCTTTAATCTGCAAGATCCATCTTACTTTAACCCTATTGAAAAGGACTGATGTTTTGGGGTTGTGCTGGGCTGTATTAAAATCCATATTTCAAGCAATAAATGCTTTCCATTTATCCAGCCTAGTCTCTTTTCTATGGAGCCAAACTTTCAGGCAGTTAGCTCAACCTTTCAGGAATATGAAGCACCTTTTTCATCCTGTGCCAGCACTGTAATGCCTCCAATAATTTATGTTTAATTTTTAATACAGTTATCTATCATGAGTAATTATGTGGGCTGCTCACAATATTCCATTTTCTGTTATGTGGTTTTTTTTCTGAAGATCGTGGACTGGGAAAGAAAAAAAAGAAAAAGCCCCAGTGCTGCTGCTTTTCTGCTGAATTTCCTCTGAGAAAGAAATATCGAGGCACCTTGGAGGTTCTGTGTGTCAGAGCCTGAGAGGTGCTTGAGATCTGCTGATATTTGTGCGAGAAATGGTGGTGATTCATACCCAGAAAAAGCTCTGGGCAGAATTCTCCACCTTCGCTGGGATATTTTGGTGGGTTTTGTGTGCGGGGCTCAGGTTTTGGGGACAAAATTCACGGCAGAGGCTGTTTCACACTGCAGTGGGAGCAGCTGGATTTGTTAATCTATATTTGGCAATAAATATTGCTACAATTCCCAGCTCTGTCTGAGGCACCGGAAGCTGAAATCCTTGGGGCCATATAATATTTTCTGTCCAAATCCACCCTTGGAGATGTCTGTGTTCTTTCTCTCAGGCTCGGGAGCTCTCTGGATGAGCACTGCTCTTCTGGGAGGGGAAAAAACGGTTCTTTCCCTTTTTTCCTGGCCAGACCACAGCTTGTCCTGACGTGCTCCTGCTCTGGGAATTGGGGCTGGGATGTGGATGGGGCTGTGAACCGAGATCTACACCGAGGAGGCCTTTGGATACTTGTCAAGGCCATTTCCACCCTCTGTGCTGGTGGAGAAGCCTTGGGATGAGAGAAATCCTCAGAAATGGGGGTGGGTGATGCGTTAAATTCCCACCAAAAAAAAAAAAAAAAAGTTAAAATAAATTTCTCCTCACAGCAGACATGCCCAAGTTTCTGGTTCTTCCACAAACATCCCAGTGCAATTTATTTTACCATTTCACACCAATCATTCCCATGGGCGAAACCAAATGGTTTAATGAACCAAACTTCATTCCAGAACTTCCACAGACAGTCAGGAAGACCTTCGAGGAAAACATTTCCTGCTTGTGGTTGCTTTAGGCCTGATCCTCACAGAAGGCCTGGACCACACCTTCAAACGACAGAAACTTGGAACGTAACATTAATACTTGGAAGGTAAAATTAATACTCAAAAATGCTGCACTTTGTGGGTTCCAGGCAGGTGTTGGTGTCTCCTCAGGTGAGGACAGGAGCTTTTCTCCCAAGCTGTGGCACTTTGGTTACACTCAGAGCTGTCACTCCCTACCTGAAACCCCAAAATCCCAGAATTTAGGTTGGAAAATGTCGCTGTTACGTCCGAGGCGCACAAAGAAAACGCCACAGAGTCCAGGCTCATGACAAAGTGGAAGACGAAGCTTTTCTTTAATAATTTTCTGACTACTCTATAGGATAGATGGCAAAAAGTGTGTTGAGTGGCAATAGGTAATTGGTTCCTCGGCCATCCACCCCTTGAGAGGATTGGCCAAGTGTTAAGATACCGATTCCATAATATTTCCAAAGTCAAAGCCATAACAATCTTGCAAAACAGCCTGCGGGTGCAAGGAGTTTATGGAACTGTGACCTTGTTTAAAATAGTTTCCATAGGAAAGACAGTCTGCTCACAGAATAGTGAGAAAAGGCTGAAGAATTTCTCTGCTTCCAGCTTTTTAGCACCTACAGGAAAAGACCCCTGAGATCTTTGAGGCCAACCTACTTTGAGTCATTGCATTGCTCCTTGGCCTTGAACATCACAAATTTCGTTTTTCCCAAATCCTTTGGCCTGATGGAAGCTATTCCCTGCCTTTATAAATGCTGCATCACAAGAACTCTGCTCTTAAAGGCCTGCAGCCTTGGCCCCGTCAAAATCTGAGGTAAAACTTCCCTCACCATCAGCGTCAGAACATTCCACCCCGCAAACAGCCCAGTTTATTTTGGTAGCAGTTCAAGATTTACTCATCATATCAATGTTTCACCACACGGAGAGGTAGCCTTGAATAATAGAAGGTAAATCTGAGGCTGCAATTCAATCAAGGCCCTCTGTTGATGTCTTAAGCTGAGACTCAAACAGCTTAAGTAGTTTATGACCAGCAGCAGAACTGCCTTGATTGAATTACTGCTCAGGCATTCAATTGCATAAATGTATTGTTATTTATAAGGTGTGCCAAAGCCCGGCTTTAAAGCTGACTGTGGCAGGCTGGGACTAATGGTGAAAAAGCAGCCTGGCATTCCAGTGCCCCTTCAGCCAGGGAAATGAGTGATGAGCACTCTGCTCCGTGCTCATGGAGAAATCATTCCTGAGGCGCTGGCAGGGAATGCAATCCTTCAGGATCACGGAAGGAAAGGAGGTTGTTAGAAACAGTGTTTGGCCCCCGGACCAGAGCGCGGGGCCTGAGAAATTCCCATGATTGTTAGGGACCTGCCTAGAGGCTGGATGCAGAGATTTAAAAACACCGTTAGGTTTAAAGAGAACGAGATGAAACAGGGTGAAAATAGGGATAGTGGGCAAGAATGCTGTCACTGCCACAGGAGAATGATACTGGGGCAAAGGAGAACACAGGAAAAACGTGGACCTGCTGAAAAAAGTCCAGGGGAGGCCACAAAGTTGATGTGAGGGATGAAATCCTTCTGTTCTGGAGCCAGGCTGGGAGAGCTGGGGGTGTTCACCTGGAGAAGAGAAAGCTCCAGGAAGACCTCAGAGCCCCTTCCAGGACCTAAAGGGGCTCCAGGAGAGCTGGAGAGGGACTTTGGATGAGGGCTGGAGGGCCAGGACACAGGGAATGGCTTCCCAGTGCCAGAGGGCAGGGCTGGATGGGATCTTGGGCAGGAATTGTTCCCTGGGAGGGTGGGCAGGCCCTGGCACAGGGTGCCCAGAGCAGCTGTGGCTGCCCCTGGATCCCTGGCAGTGTCCAAGGCCAGGCTGGACACTGGGGCTTGGAGCAGCCTGGGACAGTGGAAGGTGTCCCTGCCCATGGCAGGGGTGGGATGGGATGAACTTTATGATCCCTTCGAACCCGGATCATTTTGGGATTCTCTGAAGGGTTTTCCCAGAGGTCTCTCCTGTTCTTAGCACCCCTTTTTCTGGGAGCACACTGAGCCACAAGAACCAATCCCCATAAAATCCCTTCCACTGACAGCTCTGCTCTCTCCCATCCTCCCAGAGGGTGCAGAATTTTTCTGCTGGAGCTCTGGGTGTCTTCCCCAGCATTTTTTCAGGGCAGAGCCCAGGAATTCAAATTTCCCTTTGGGAGCTGCTCAGCCCGGCTGCATCAGGGGCTGTCCTGGCAAATTGGAGCTGACAGCTGGAAACTGCTCCCATAGATTTCCTATTGCTCCTTTTAACCAGCCTGGATTGAATTGCACCAAAAGGGCTGACATCTTTCAAATCCCTGCCATTATATCACATTAAGGGCTGCAAAAATCCGCCTGCTTCCACAAATTTCAAAGTCAAATTGATATTTAAGCCCAGGAGACACCCTAGAGCCCAGGGCAGAACCAGCACACGTGGCTGTGTTCCTTCTGCATCCAAGCCCAGCTGCACTTCCCAAGGATTGCCCCATACCGGCATTCCTGGAAGTTCTGTGCACAAGGGAAATCCTTTTAATATAGGAGAAATAACTGCAGGCAGGAATTTTTCCCTCAGGAAGCCTTCTGGCAGGACACGGCTTTGGGAAGCGCTGTGATATCTCATCTTGGGCTCATTAATGAGGAGAATCACCTGTGTGTGGATGAGCAATCCCATGGAAGGGGGAAGGAGCGAAGATTAAGCCCTGCCTGTCAGGTAGATTAAGACATCGGTCCTGTGTATCATTTTTAAAACACAACTTCTGAAAGATTTTCCCTCTCACACATTTCCACCCCCTCAGCAAAAATATTGAGCCCAAAAAATACTATTTCATAATCGACTGAGCACAGAAATGCTCATGCCAACGTGCTGGTCACAAAATAATCTCATTTTTCATAGAAATTAGGATATATTGCCCTGGTTAATTGTGGACATGACTGGAGTGGGATGAATTATAGCTCTGCTTCCTTACTTTTTGTATCAAATGTGTTGCTGGCACAATTGGGATTGTTCAGCCTGGAGAGGAGAAGCTTTGGGGTGACCTCAGTGTGGCCTTGCAGGGCCTGAAGGAGCTGCAGGAACCATGGAGAGAGACAATTGCCAAGGGCTGGAGGGCCAGGACACAGGGAATGGCTTCCCAGTGCCAGAGGGCAGGGCTGGATGGGATCTTGGGCAGGAATTGTTCCCTGGGAGGGTGGGCAGGCCCTGACACAGGGTGCCCAGAGCAGCTGTGGCTGCCCCTGGATCCCTGGCAGTGCCCAAGGCCAGGCTGGACACTGGGGCTTGGAGCAGCCTGGGACAGTGGGAGGTGTCCCTGCCCATGGCAGGGGTGGCACTGGATGGGCTTTAAGGTCCCTTCCAACCCAAACCTCCTGTGATTCCATGATTCTCTCACTCTCGTGCTTGTTATAACTTCAACACTGTAACTTTTTAGGGAATATCAGCAGAAAATAATTTCCTGTTATGTCTCTAAGTCCCCTCCCTCCAGATCCAAGTGGATATAAATAACTTCCATCAAGGACTGCAGATACTCCTCCCTCACACACGGGCTCGTGGACATGAGTCAAACTTCCTCTCTGAGGGGGAGTTTATCCAAATTCACAAACCCCTTAATTAACACTCAAGAGAAAAAAAAAAAAAATTATCTTATTCTTCTTCCTTCATCAATACAGGAGAAAGAGAATTATTCACATCATCACTGTCATGTTTTAAAGTCCCTTAAATAACCAAACCCCCACACATATAAAACAGTTAATTTTGAGATTGTGTATTTTATGGTTTCTTGGGTCGCTGGACTTGGGACCCGTCTGCTCCAAATCCTGGGAAGTGCATTGGGACATCCTTAGGTCACTCCAGCCACTGTAGCAGTGGCAGCCTGACCGTGGCACCACTTGAAAGGCCAGCAAAGACTGGGAGAGCCGCTTCCCCGACTTCCAGACTCTGTATCCTGATGGAGCAGAGGAAAACGAACAATTCCCAGAGCTGGCTGTGTCCTCAGCGTGCTGGAGAAGTGACATCATGGCTGATCCACACAAGCACACACATGAGGGACAGATTCAGTCTGGATTTGTGCTTTCAGCTCGGAAATCTATTTTTCAGTCAATACACACTGCTCTGCCTGTTTATTTGTTTCTAAAAATATTGGATTTGGGTAGGAATAATGTGGGATTTTACCAAGCACAGGGCTTTCATAAAATTATGGAATAGTTTGGGATGGAAGGGACCTTAAAGCCCATCCAGTGCCACCCCTGCCATGGCAGGGACACCTCCCACTGTCCCAGGCTGCTCCAAGCCCCAATGTCCAACCTGGCCTTGGGCACTGCCAGGGATCCAGGGGCAGCCACAGCTGCTCTGGGCACCCTGTGCCAGGGCCTGCCCACCCTCCCAGGGAACAATTCCTGCCCAAGATCCCATCCAGCCCTGCCCTCTGGCACTGGGAAGCCATTCCCTGTGTCCTGGCCCTCCAGCCCTTGGCAATTGTCTCTCTCCATGTTTCCTGCAGCTCCTTCAGGCCCTGCAAGGCCACACTGAGGTCACCCCAGAGCTTCTCCTCTCCAGGCTAAAAATTTCATGGATTTTTCACAAATCCTTTATGGATTTCATTTATTATCACAATCAAATATGTCTCTTAAATTCTCTTTCTGATTCTGAAATCTGAGTGCCCAGGTGTGGCCTTTAAGGTCACTGTTGGTTCTTTGATCTGATGTTACGTTCAGGACTAATGTTGCTTTTTTTGGGGGTGTGATAATTTCCACTGTGTGGTTCAGTACCAGGAACAACGAAAAATCAGCGTGGTTGATTTTAATGCTGATAAACTCAGGATGACAATCAGCTGTGGCTTTCCCTGAGGTTGCTAAAATGGGAATGTCTCAAAAGCAGTTCGGGAGGTTTTTTGGGAAGTCATTTGTGACTCAGAGACCTGCACTGGCTCCCCCTCACCCATGAGAGCCATCACTCTCTCCAGGCTAAAATCCCAGAGATTTAAGAGCATTTCCATTCCAAAGGCCAAAATTCCTTGGCACCCTGCCTTTACGTGCCCCACAAGACACTTGAAATCCCAGTGTCGGATTTTCTGCACCAAGCCATGTAAACATACTCACTATTTTTATCACCAGCAACTGCCACAAGGATTCAATCCTCAAGTTTCCAGGGAGGGAGGAGTTCCATGCATGTTCCAGCTCTTCAGTAAATTCATGATGACCCAGCAGCTTTTGCACAAGTAAAACAAAGATACTGAAGGAAAAGTGATGAACAAAACTTCCAGACTCTAAACAAAGTTGGGGGAGGATCATTAAATCAATGCTGGTTTTAATTTTTTTTTTCTTACCAAAGGGAAAAAAAAAAAAAGGGTCATGAATTCTTATCAAGCTTCCTTAAAGGACAGCTTGGCATTGGCTCTGACTTCTTAAAATTAAAATTATATTGATTTTCCATTTTATTAAATAAATGTGCCTCCCTGAGCTTGCTTTAGGAAAAGAAAAATGTTTTCAGTGCAATTTTCTCCTCAGCAATTGCCTGGACTTTGCCTGTGGAATGCTCATCTCCATCCAAATTAAGGGACAAAGGGATTACCCAGCACAGCCCTAATTCCAAGCCATTGGTGGCACAGGACAAGTTTCACCCTCTGAGACAAACAAATAAAAAGCGAGTTCTCTTGGTGCTTTGGTTTTTAACCCTCCATGAATGTTTACCCTGCTTGGGAAAGAAACTGGAAGTCGTAGGAAAAAGGGATTTCAACACTGTTGAATACTGTGGGATCAAACCTGGCAATTCCTAAATGGGCAAAGCTGGGAATGATTCCATCCGTTAGAGTTCGGTGGGATCTTTGTAGCTTAGGAAGATGGGAAAGGCCATTCCTAATAAAAAGTGTCCCTTGACCTCAGGGCTGAAGGGACATTTTTGAAGGGAAAACATCAACCCTGGTTCTCTTTGACCTTCAGATGGAAACCAAGAAGCTGCTGAGGTGGCAGATCCCAGAGCCTTCTGAGAGAACCCTGATTTCCCTCCTTGGCCTTGGGCCCAGTTTCCCTGGAAGAGTAAGGAAAGCTCCAGACAGGTCAGATTTTATGGAAGAAATCCTTCCCTGGGAGGGTGGGGAGACCCTGGCACAGGGTGCCCAGAGCAGCTGTGGCTGCCCCTGGATCCCTGGCAGTGCCCAAGGCCAGGCTGGACATTGGGGCTTGGAGCAGCCTGGGACAGTGGGAGGGGTGGCTTTGGATGGGCACTGGATGGGCTTTAAGATCCCTTCCAACCCAACCATTCCATGATCCCATAGGATAAGAAGGTTCCAAAGGAGCTCTTAGTGCTTCCTCTACCATGCGTGATTGAAAAGGAATAATTTGGGAAGTAGTATTTGCATAAAGGATTTTAGGACACAATTTAAGCCCCTGAGAGATGCCAAAACTCCCTCATTTTTTTTGGAAAGCCAGTTAAGACTCCATCACATAATTTACAAAACACGAGCACTCAAGAGCTGGGAAATGGATAATTTAAGAGCTCATTAATCTCACACTCCCCACATGATAAACACAATTATCCATCGAAGCAGCTCTGGAGAAGCGAAGTTTTCATCGCCACACAAGGCCCATCCTTCTGATTCCAGCTTCAAAATATTCCATCAGGAAACAGCCAACCAAAACCATGGAATAAAAACCATCCTGAAATCCAACAGTGACACGGGCAGGCCCACACGGAAGTCGAATTTCAGCTGAATTTCTCAACCTTGCATTCCATGTTTCCCTCTTTTATTCCACTTCGGAATGGCAGGGGAGGTGGTTTTCTGCTGGGAACTAATTTTTGAGCCCAAACTGTGTTTTTTCCATGCTGGCTGTGATGGGATTTGGAGATAATGGAAGGTTAGGAAGCGCTGCCGAAATCTTCCGTCAGATTTGAGACGGATTTTTGGTAGGAGAGAAATAATCCCGCAAAATCTAATTTTAACCCCATTTTAGAAGGGCAATAGAATTCTGGGTTTGGAAGGAATAAGAACGCCTTTCCACACCCATTTTTCTGCAGTGGAATTACACAAGGAAACACCTTCCCTCTGGCATTCCTACAGGAAATTCCAGGGAACCGAGCATGCCTTACCTTACAGCATTTCCATGAAAACACTTTCTCTTCCATGATTTTATTTAGAAGAGGGAAAAAATAGCTTTTCATGAAAACCCTCGGGAATATCATTCCCAGGATACTCCAAACTAAACTATTTTCTGGGCGTGTTTCTTTCATGGAGCAGTCACGGAAAGCTTTTAAAAAAACACTTTCGGGATTATCTGGATTCCAGGGAATTGTGACATTCCTGGATGTGTATTTTTTCCACCTGGGCTTTTGGTTCACAAATAGATTTCAGGTGTCCAACACCTGTGCTCTTCTCCATTGTTAAATGAAGATTTTTTTTCCTGTTTTATACTCCCTTTTATTATATTCCCTTTCTTCCCAGACTTTCTGCCCTAGACCCTACAAAGTAAAACACAAACTCCTGCTCTTCACTGACCAATTTGCATCCCAAATTATGGCAGTTCCCAAGACTTTCTCACTTCCTTTCTCTTTTTATTTCCAGAATTCCCTTTTAAATTTTTTTCATTATTTTATTTTATTTTATTTTATTTTATTTTATTTTATTTTATTTTATTTTATTTTATTTTATTTTACTTTGTTTTATTTAATTTAATTTAATTTTATAATTTTTATTTCCTCCAGCTGTTTCCCTTTCCCACTGACATTCCACCTCTTGGAAATGCCAGATTTTTCTCTTGTCTTCTCAATTTTCTCCCTCATTTCTAAAACCTTTACCAGGGAGAGCTGCTGATGCTCTACAGTTGTTGGTCCTTGACTATTTCCAGGGATTTGATGGAAGCCAAGGATCACAAAATCTTGGAATTTACCACATTTGTGCTTGTTTTCAGTTTAGCAGATCAATTTGGAAACAACTGATTGACTCCCCCTTCCTGCCCAGTGTTCCAGAAACTCTTCTCTTTCCATTGCTGTCCAAGATCACTCATGGATTGGGAAGAGCAAGGGGTGCAGAGTGTTCCTCCTTCATGGTGGGGCAGCTGCAGGCTGGAGGGACATATTGTGGAATCACGGAATTCCAGAATGGTTTGGGATGGAAGGACCTTAAAGCTCATCCCATTCCCACCCCTGCCATGGCAGGGACCCCTCCCACTGTCCCAGGCTGCTCCAAGCCCCAGTGCCCAACCTGGCCTTGGGCACTGCCAGGGATCCAGGGGCAGCCACAGCTGCTCTGGGCACCCTGTGCCAGGGCCTGCCCACCCTCCCAGGGAACAATTCCTGCCCAAGATCCCATCCAGCCCTGCCCTCTGGCACTGGGAAGCCATTCCCTGTGTCCTGGCCCTCCAGCCCTTGGCAATTGTCTCTCTCCATGGTTCCTGCAGCTCCTTCAGGCCCTGCAAGGCCACACTGAGGTCACCCCAAAGCTTCTCCTCTCCAGGCTGAACAATCCCAGCTCTCCCAGCCTTTCCTCCCAGCAGAGCTGCTCCATCCCTCTGCTCATCCTGGTGCCTCCTCTGGCCTCTCTCCAGCAGCTCCACGTCCTCCCTGTGCTGGGCCCCAGGGCTGGGGCAGCTCTGCAGGTGGGGTCTCACCTGAGCACAGGGGCCCAGGGGGGACAGAAGTGCCCAGGAGGATTTTCCTCCCCATCCAAACCAGTTTCAGCAGGACCAGAATTCCCCTGTGACTCCAAGCAAAGCCATTGCCTTGCAAAGCCCACCTGATGCTGTTCTGAGAGCCCAGATGGTGCAAGGCCCCGGAATGTCCCTGCTCCAAGGCCATCAGCAATTCCTGGAGCTCAGGTGACTCATTAATATCTTCCCTGACAGGTCAGATTGAAATGCACGCTGAAAAACCACTTCTTCCCTGTCGGAGCTCATTAGGTTTTATGCACAAAACAAAATCATTATTCAGAGATCTGGAACTCCTTTCCTAAAGTGGGCATCTATTGAATATCCCCAATGCAATTCTTCCTCCTAATATGGTAATTCGTTATCTGGATTTAATTATCTGCGAGGTGAAAGGTTGCTGGGCACTGTTGTTCTGCAGGAGCCCAATGGAAATTTTTAAGTACTTTCACTCTGTCTTTACAGATCAATCTTCCTGCTAATGACAACCAATACTTTCAGCTATGATTACAGAGCAGCTCCATCTTTTCATGAGCCGAGACTCTTTGGAATCATAAGTATTGATCTTTTTAATAGAAGTCAAGAAAAATGAAATTACCGGGGCTTCTTTTTGCAAAACTATGATAAATGGCAACTGGGAAAGTTACAGAAGAGTTTTTTCTTTTTTTTTTTCCCCCCCTCTGCTGTGGATTATTTTAATCTCGAAAAATGATGGGCTTTTTAATAATGTTTGTCTTTCCATTATGCACATTTGCAGCAAAGCCAGAACTTATTTTTGTATGACTTTATATAACCACATTTAAGCAAAGCCACGCCAGAATTGCCTGCCGGTATATTTAGGTAACCATCAAACAGACTCTGGGCTAAAGGAGAAAGCTGATTTTAGATGCCAAGTGGTTGTATTTTCTTGGCATCTCCGAGTTTAATCCAATTTTTGAGCAGTGTTTCGAGCTGCCTACAATCAAATATTCATTTGTTTCTTACACAGAGCTCGCCCTTCATTGCTTGTAATATTGTGACAAGAGACTTCACCTCTCTGCATTCTCTCTCTTCCCAGAAGTCTCATCCTGGCTTTCACTTCTCCCATTTTCAGTGGGAATTTATGGCTCTGCCTCTTGCTCCCTGTTGTAAACCTGTAGTATCTGACCAGGGAATGCTCCCGTGGGGCCCTGCCCCTGAGGCCTCGAGGATCAGCTCCTGTGCACCCCACTAAAAACTTCATTTTCCAGTTGGAATCCTCATTCTTGTGCCAACAGAATGGAAGGGAAACCACACTGGATAATCCCACGTTAATTGTAGCTATTCCTCCTGGATAAATTCTGTTGTAAAAGGAGCGGGTGGGATAAATCTTGGTGACAGGAGAAAAGATGAGGATAAATCACATGCTGGCTGATATAAACTGGTGGCTCTTAACTGGTGTTAATGGGAACTGGGGGATGTCCTGCAGATATTTAAAATCAGAGCCCCAGCAAAACTCTCCTCAGCTGGAAGAGCAGTTCCACATTTCCTTACTGCCTGATTGATCCTCAGTGTTGATCTTCAGTCTCATCCTGGCTTTCACTTCTCCCATTTTCAGTGGGAATTTATGGCTCTGCCTCTTGCTCCCTGTTGTAAACCTGTAGTATCTGACCAGGGAATGCTCCCGTGGGGCCCTGCCCCTGAGGCCTCGAGGACCAACTCCTGTGCACTCCATTGAGAACTTCATTTTCCAGTTGGAATCCTCATTCTTGTGCCAACAGAATGGAAGGGAAACCACACTGGATAATCCCACGTTAATTGTAGCTGTTCAATCTCTTGGATAAATTCCTCTCTAAAAAGAGTGGATGAGATAAATCTTGGTGACAGGAGAAAAGATGAGGATAAATCACATGGTGGGAGATACAAACTGGTGGCTCTTACTGGTGTTAATGGGAACTGGGGGATGTCCTGCAGATACTTAAAATCAGAACCACAGGACAACTCCTCGTTTTAAAGGACAGTTCCACGTTTGCTTATTGCCTGATTGATCCTCAGTGCTGTAAATCCACGGCCTTTCCAGGCTGATTTCCACCAGGCAATTTCCTTTTTTCCTAATCACACCCCCATAATTTTTTAACTTCCCTTTCACTTTTCATTATGGGAAGGCTCCAGCTCCTGGCGATTTGGGTTTATTGCTGTCCTTGAAACTCTTCATATTTTTCTGTCACCTTAATTCCTGAACGTTTTGTTAACTTCTGTCTTTTGCTGGTTTCAGATGTCTGGATTTAACACTTGCTGTGCTCGTTGTCACCTTCATGGCTCAAACTGCACTGACAGAACAACTTGATTTTTCAAAAAAGAAACTAAAATAAATACATTTCAATGTAGTTTTACACGCTCCTCCCCGACGTGGTTAATTTGCATCTTCATTAAATCATAAACAGAGAGATTTCCTGGGTGAAATCAGGCACAATTCAGTAAAAAGCACTAAGAAATACGTTAAAATTGGCTGTTTCAACTGAGCACGAATGATTTCAAGACATACTGAACCACCCTTCATTATTTTCAATGAAAACACTTAAAAGAATAAAATCTGGGTGTTTTTTAAGTCACGATACACAAAAATTAGGTTTAATTTAGGGAGTTCCTAATCTGTGCTTGAGTGGGAGGGTTCACCCAGCTCCATCTCTTTGGTTTGCTTTTATTTGGTTTTTCCTTGTTTTATGACCTCCTGCTGCTGGCCACTTTTGGAAGGAGGTTCCTGGGATGGATGCAGTGTGAATCCCGTGGATTCCTGCTCCAGCTGTTCCACTTAAAATCATGGAATCCTGGAATGGTTTGGGTTGGGAGGCACCTTCAAACTCAGGGAAATTTCCACCATCCCAGGTTGTTCCAAACCCCATCCAACCTGAATATCCTTTTCTTTGACTATCCCATTCACCGGAATTATCATAATTAAAATATTGATACA
Source organism: Struthidea cinerea (assembly GCA_013397865.1). Classification (NCBI taxonomy): domain Eukaryota; kingdom Metazoa; phylum Chordata; class Aves; order Passeriformes; family Corcoracidae; genus Struthidea; species Struthidea cinerea. The sequence continues at coordinate 49,599 of VZTI01000826.1, forward strand.
AGTCTCAAACCCTCACTGATTACATTTGATATTGTCTCATTTTCAGGGACTAAACCTTTTAAAGGTAATCTTTTATATTCCATGCGGGCAGGGCTCTGTCTGTGCTGCAGATGGGCCAAAGCAGGGGATAAAATCATTTCGTGACATTCTGCACCCAGATGCTGAAAATCCAGGTATAAATGAGAAACCTGAGTTTAAAAAATAGCAATTATTTAATAATTTCTTCTTATTTTCAAGAAATAAAAGTAGTGCAGGATGGTTCAGCATGGCTTCAAAATCAGTTGGAAACGCCAGTTTTAATGTGTCTGTCTTCGAGTTTATTTTACAGAATTTTATTGGTTTTACTGACTGGTTTTTGGGATTTAATGAAGATTCCACGTTGGGAAGGAGAGTGCAAAACTGCATTGCAATGTATTTATTTCTAAAGTTATATATATTTATATTTCTATCTATATTTATATTTATATTTGTATTTATATTTGTATTTATATTTGTATTTATATTTATATTTATCTGGCAGAGCCAGGTTCTTGTGCCCGTCCAGTAGAAGCCAGGAAAAACCATTTATTTGGGAAAATATCTTTGACTGGCTCCAAGATGTCTTGGTTTGAACACCGGAAATTCAGTTGGTGGCCAGTTGGGATTGAGAACATGAAGTTGCCATCTCAAAGATGATTTGTGAAAACTGATTTGGGGATTTTTTTTGCAGCAGATACCAGGTAATGTTTAAAGCACAGGCAAAATTATTGGTCTTCCATCTTTTTATAGGAATTTTCAGCTCCTGTTTTTAGATTAAACTCTTTTTTTTAGCAAGCATGGGAAGGTCCATGGACTAAAATTTATTAGAACATGGAATAAATAACCCAACCACTCAATTTAGTCCATCTCACATTTATTCTCATCAAAAAAAGGTGTTTGTGTGAGTAGATTTTTAAGCAAAAAGTCCAACTACCCCTGTGTTACTCCCTTGAGGATTCTCCTCCTTTATTTGAATATTCCAAATAAAACCTGCCTGGGTACCTCCATCACTTCTACGCCAAAAAAATTCCTTTGGATTTTGGAATTCTTTTCTCTTTTAACATAAAACCGTCCTGGGATGAGCCTGAAAGAATGATTTATTGTAAAAATAGTGGTTTATATGTGGAATATTTGCAGGATAAAGCAGTTTTATTTCACTCTTCAGCATGGTTGAGTTTCACCTCTGGGCAAGATGAAAATTTGGTTTATTGAGGTGGGAAAAAACCTAAAATTAAATAGCAGGAGAAAAGGTAGAGACAGATTTCAGCACTTTTTTCTCAGCTCAATTATTATTTTTAAGGCAATATTTTAATTTTTATTATATTTTTATTGTACTTATATTAATAGAAATAAAGATAATATAAATATTTTTGTTATACTTTAAAATATTGATAAAGACTTCTATTATGGAGTCTGAAAGATCATTACCAAAATCCAGGGATTGCCAGCAGCTTTTGCTAAAAAAATCAGCATTTCCTTGCAATTATCTTGTAGTAGACTCAAAAATCCATGGTTATTTTTCATTGGATTTACAGATTAAAATAGTTTATCTATTTATTTATCCATTTATCTATTTATAGGTAGTGCTGCTCGGTAAAATTTGTGATTTTAAAAATATTTACTAAATTTTTAGAAGATTTCATTTCCTAACTTTGGAAACAAAGATTGATTTGGGAAAGAAGATGGAAAATTCCATCTTGTAATTTACAAATTAGGAATGGGAAAGAGGGAAAGAAGAGAAGAAAAGCATTTGGCCAAAAAGAATCATGGAATGGCTTATAACGTTCAGCACTAGGACTTGGAAATCTTGGAAAAATCTGGGATGTTCGGATAAGGCAATGGAACAGTTAAACCTGTGCTGGGTATTCCCAGAAGAAAAAGTCACAAACCACTTCTTTAAAATGGGAAAATATTGGGACTGACAAACGATTTTTTCCATTCAACTCTTTTGGTGTTTTTGTTGTTTTTTTTTTTTTTTTTTATGGAAAACTTTTGTTCTGATGAAACCATTTTTTTTAAAATGAAAAGTCTTTAATGGAAATCAGCTGTTTGCTTTTTATTTTCTTCCCTTTTTCCTGGAAAATCTTGGCTTTTTATTGGAAGAAGAAATTACAAAGCAGACAAGAAAATAACATTTCACACCAGAGCGCTCCATCTCGGTGTATCTAAACATTGGAGATCAGAAGAGAGCTGGAATATCTCTGGTGAAGATTCCAGCTCCATTTCCATGAGAAAAAAGGAAAATACCCTTTTTGACTACGGTAGGAAGAGAAGTGGGAGCTGGGATCTCAAGTTTGCTGAGGAAATGAGGATCGGGAGCCTGGAGAAACAGGAAAATCCTGGCTCAGATGGAATTCTGACAGCTGGCAACGGCCTCCAACAGAAATTGTTTTCCCTCTGGAATTTGATAGCTGTTAATTCGTCTTATCCTTGGCTTACCCTGATGAACACAGTTCTTTTCCCTGATAAGGAATTCATATTGTTAAACTCCACATGAACTCCAAAAAAGATGGAGGCCCAAATGCTTCCCAGCAGATATGAACAGCAAATGTCAGGGCAAATTGAATCACGGGCCGTAATAAAATCAGCTGGGTTTTGGAATCTGGCTTCGGATGTTTCGGGAGGAACAATCACTCTTAGGAAACGAAGTCAGGGATGAAATGTAGTGCAGGGCTAATTGGGAAGGGATCGATGGATGCAGCGTAGGAGTCGTTCCGAAGGAACAGCAGTTTAAGGCGGTGTTGATTTAAAACCGGGCTCTGTTTTTCTTCCTTTGAGGGACTGAAAACCTGAGGAAAAATCATGGAATAGGGTGGCCTTGGTGGGAAGTTGGTCAGCTCCTCCCTTCTGTGAGGCCTGGCGGGGATTTGGAATGAATTTCCTGGTTTGAAATGGAACGAAATGGATTGAAATAGATCGGAATGGGATGGAATGGCTTGAAATTGATTGGAATGCAATGAAATGGATTGAAATGGATTTGAGTTGAATGAAATTAATTGAAATTGATTGAAATTAAATGGAATTGATTGGAATTGAATGAAATTAATTGAATTTGATTGGAGTGGAATGGTGATTTGAAGTGGACACTACCTGCCATGAAAGCCTCCATCTACACAACTGATCCCCCCTTTTTTATGGAGAAATGGTTATTTAACTTCTACTAATAAATTAATAATCTATAAATATGTTGATAATATCTATTAATAGTAATAATACTAAATTTGGTGCCCTTTTATCTCTCAGTCTACAACAATTCTGTAAGATCCAAGTCTTTACTCACTCCCCACGAAGAAGCCACACAGAAGTGGCAGCAATTCCAACCTCCACAGGCACATCCAGGTGAGCCCAGCCCACAGGTCCAAGAAGGGGATTCGAAGCAAGGAAAGAAGGAAAAAGGGAAGTGCACATGGCACAAACGGAATAGGAAAACTGGGAATTGCCACTGGATATGCCACAAGTCACAGGTGTTCAGTTATACGGGTTGAAACGCAGGGAATGAGCAGAATAAAGAGAAAATTTGGAAATATGGGAGAAATTGGTTGTGTATGGAATTGGCAAAGAGGGAATGGAGACCAGAGCAAGCACAAAATGCAGCCTGAGCTGGAGACCATCTGCTTCCCAAATCCAGAGGTCCTGCTGCAATTTAGGGAGGCGTTCCTGAAATGTGTCCAGCATTTCTTGGCATGGAAAGCGGCAGGTGAATGCTGGGCTGCTACTCCCCCACTAATTAGAGCAAGGATTAATGAACTCTCTGCAACAAAACAGGTCAGAAATAAAAAAAAAAAATCACTGAAGGAGTGGTCAGGCATTGGAATAAATTGCCCAGGGAGGTCGTGGAGTCACTCTGGGAATGCTCAAGAGGTGTCTGGATGTGGCACTTGGGATATAATTTAGGGGTGATGATGGTGGGCCTGGGGTGATGCTGGGACAGGATGATCCTGAAGGACTTTTCCAACCTTTTTGATTCTGGGAAAACATTTTTGGATATGCAAATGAACCACGTCCAGCTCCCTGACATGGTTCAGTGCCAAACTTCATCTGCTCAGTGCCAAAACACCCACTGGCTTCTCCCTTGTCCTGGACTGGGGTGAAACAGCAAATTACATCTTTTTCTACTCCTCTCCTGTTGTCCACGAGGCAGTTTGGCAGATTTTATTTTTTTCCAGTTGATGAAACAGGTGGCAAATATCAGCCAAGTGTCTGAAAAATGGGATCAGAACGAACTCTTCTTTCCTGCAACATCTCCCGGTGTCTGTTGACCATAAAATTTAATCAGATGATCAAGAAGAGATGGCAAACTTTACATTTGACATGATCCCTCTTTGTATTTTCCTTCTAATTATTTCCAGGTGCCTCTTTGGGAAAAAAAAAGTGGTTTTCATCTGCTCCTTGCCCTGGATAATTCCATAGGATTCTTCAACAAGGCTGAGACAGCTTTAGTCAAAATCTTTGTGACAATGCTGTGAGGTTAGAGTGCTGGGGAAAAGCTAGAACTGGTTTTAGGGGAGCTAGAACTGGTTTTGAGGTACCTAGAACTGGTTTTAGGGCAGCTAGAACTAGTTTTATTCATGTTTATAAACATGGAATCCAAGAAAATCAGAGAGCTGGATTTCAGAACCCCTTCGCTTTGTGTTATTCCTGAATTCCACACGTTTTCCACTGCTCTCTTTTCCTCCAGTGAGGATTCCATCACGGACTATCCAAATAATAACAATTTTTGCTCGGACTACACGAGCATAGGCTACCACTGGCAGCTCTCTCATAGCTGCTTTAGACTTCAATCTCCTGTAGGGTCATAACATCTGTTCTGCATTTAGAGAATTCCTACTAATATATTAAAAAAGAGGGGATTTATTACGTGAGTGCTGACTGGTGGAGATTTTTCCACGTGCTGAAATTGGTCAGGAGGTTATCCGGAAAAAGCTAAATATAGCTATTTCTATATTTTCACCTATAGCAGCTGCTATTTTGGTCCCTCATCCCAAACCAGGCTGCACAGCAAGCAGTGGAAATATTCCCTTTGTTTGCAGGATTGGGCCTCAAGGATTATTGGAGTCCTTGTGCAAGGAAATCCTCTCCTGGGAGAGTTTCTAGAACCGGAATGTGAGTGGGTAGAAAAGGCCTCAAGGAAACACATTCAAGGCTTAAAATCAGATTTTTTTTTTAGAGAGAATGGACCAACTTCAAGATAATATTTAGAAAATTTACTAAGGCCCAGGCTGGACTCTCTGGTCAGACCTAAACTGGATGTGTTGGAGCTGCCTGATAATGCAAATATCTTGTTATTCCCAAGGGCAGGAGCAGAAATTCCCACTGCAGCACTGAAAGGAGGTGGGGTGAGGTGGGGTCGAGCTCTTCTGCCATGTCCCAAGGGAAAGGAGGAGAGGAAATGGCCTCAAATTGCACCAGGGGAGGTTCAGGTTAAATATTAGAAATTTTTTCCTTGGAAGAATGGTCAGGCCTTGGAATGAGCTGCCCAGGGAGTGGTGGAGTCACTGTCTCTGGGAGTGTTCAGGAGGAGTCTGGATGTGGCCCCTGGGGACAGGGTTTGGGGTGATGCTGGTGGGGCTGGGTGATTCTGAAGGGCTTGATGATACTGTGATCCTCTTTGGGGATTGTGATTCAGCTGAATGAGGAGCAAGAAACTTAACTCCCACTGCCCATATCCCGAAGCTGTGACTGGACTCTGGATATTTTATGGAGCATCCTCTTCCCGCTAGGTCATCATGAAAATCTGGGCTCTTTTTGCCTCCTAAAAAATGTCAGTGGGTAGGAAAAATAACTTCCCATTTGTGCTCCAGTCGGAACCCTCCGTGCTGGAAATGCAGTTTGTGTGTCCCTCTTGTTCTCTGAGCTTTATTTGCCTTGTGGGTGGGTGGTGATGACATTTCCTACAGGAAAAGATGAACTCCACAACCTTTTCCCTCTTCCCAGGCCATCATCACCGGTGTCATCAGCGCTGTGGGACGTCGATGGTTTGAAGTCAGCAGATCCTCCTCCTGTCTGGGCTCCTGTCACACCCCGGTGATCCCAGACTCCTGAGTGTCCCTCTTTGTGTGACCACGGGCCCTTCTGACAACGGGAATGTTTTCCATGAGCGCCTAAGGAAATCCTTGCTCAGGATAAACAGCTCCCCCCCTCCTTGCCCGCTGCCAGGAAGCTCTAAATAGAGTCTCTGTGCTAGGCTGAATTTTTTTTCCCCTTTTTTTATTACTCCACGTTGGAGTTCAGTCCTGAAGTCGAAGCCAGAAAACCCAAGCTGTGTTGGAACAGCTGAAAGGCCACAGACCTTGCTAAAAGTTCAGGTATTTCAGATTCCTGGGAACATGTGTTACCATTTACATGGCACGATTTTTTGGGACAGAGCAGCTCTGCTGAGACCTTCCTCCAAGAAGTCCAACTTTTCCCGGTGACAAATCCCCTGAAAAGGGCTTTTCACACTTTGTGCCTCCCGCAAATCTTGATCAACTCCACCCCTGCTCACCAGCGCACGGCCAGTCCTGCTGTCATCATGAATCATGGAATGGTTGGGGTTGGAAAGGAACATAAGGATCATCAAGTTCCAACCCCGCTGCCATGGGCAGGGAACCTTCCAGCCTTGTATTTGCAGGAGAAAAGGTGAAGGGCCAAGCAAAGCATTGATTTTATTCTTAAAAGGCCAAACCAAACCAAAGCCCCTTTGTGATCTTTCCAGCCTGGCTCATGAATTCCAAATGCTGATATAATCGGAGAGATTGAAATCATGGAATCATGAAATCATCTTGTTCTCACCCCCTGCCATGGCCAGGCACACCTTCCACTGTCCTAGGTTGCTCCAAGCCCTGTCCAACCTGGACTTGGACACTTCCTGGGATCCAGGGGCAGCTTCTCTGGGAATTCCATCCCAGCCCCTCCCCACCCTCACAGGGAAGGATTCCTTCCCAATATCCCATCTAGCCCTGCCCTCTGGCAGTGGGAAGGTGATCATCTCAGCTAACCTGGAATATGTGTTTTCCAGGGTTTTTTTAGGCAGTTTTCTCTCAAAATTCAGTATTTGTCAACAGATTGGGAAAAACACAAGAAATGTGTAGAATAAGCCTTTTCCTTTAAAATTGAAAACTGCTACCTCAAGTAGGAATTTCTATGTGCAATTAATTGTGGATGACACCTCGGCATGGATAATTTTGATCGTTCCAGGGATAATTTTTCCTGGATAATTTCAGGGAACAATGTTTGTGTTAGAAACATTCTGGTGCTCACAATGATGGCACGGAGGAAGATAACGTTTAAAAATATAACACGGGTTGGAAATGCAGAGTTGTGCGTCATCTCCGGGGGTGCTGAGGGTGCAGATTGTCCTGTTGTGGCTACGAGAAGACAAAAGGACCTGGAAAACAGCAAAAAATCTGGGAATCGGGATGAAATGAGGAGACAAGATGGAGTCGAGAGGCAGAAAGGGGCCTGAGAGACAGAAAGGGACAAACTACTTCGGTGATGGTGAAGGGGTTGTGGGAGGAGGAACAGGGAAAATGGGTGCAAGGACTGGGATGATGGGAATGAAGTGGAAATGGGAGCAGCTATGGAAAAAGGAGTGTGATAAGAGGTAGGAGTGGAGGGGACAAAACCCTAAAGAAGAGGAAACTGGATCCTAACAGCTCTGAAAAATACAGTTGGGAAACCCGTTTGTCAGGATCCCTCGGTTTTTTATTCCAGAGTCAATTCCCATTAAGAGATGTTGCATCACCTTGCACAATGCCCAGATGGATTTGGTTTCCTCCACCCCATGCCTGGCATGAAGTGTTTACTCCATGGTGGGAGGAGAAGTTGCTGTGCTGCCAGCAGAGGCCAGGAAGGAGAACCAGGAGAGGGCTGGGGGTGGTGCCTGCTCACCTGCAGCAGCCTGGGATCTCTGCTAACACCAGAACCAGGATTTATTTGAATTCCTTCCATAGGATTTTGATCTGTGGAGTCATTTTCCAACACAGAGCTGGTCCTGCTGGTGTAGATCATCCCAGCACAGTATTGCTTGCAGGTGTCCTGGTTTTTCAGAGCTGTTTTCAGTCCCATACGATGGTGGAAGACCTCTGGTATTTTCCCTAAATTCAGCCCTGGGTTGACTTCAGGTGGAAATCCCTGACTGCTTACGCAGAGGATTGGGTGCAGCACCAAAAAATCCAACCAAAAACAATAAAAAAAGAAACATCTAAGTCTGCCTTCATGCCCTGTGGTGTTTATTTTGCCCAACCACACTTGAAAATGAAAGGAATATGTCAGGACCAAAATTAGTGGGAAAAAGGATTGGACTAAAGAAGTGTCAGACAGGAGATGCCTAAAAAACCCTCATGTTTTGGGACTTCCAGTGAATTCTCAAAGTCTCAGTGCAGGTTTTTTTGTCAGGGCAGGTAATTATCTCCCCAAACACTCATCAAGTTGCACGATAATGGCACTGCCTCCTGGGGAAAATCCAGGTGAGCCTTTTCTTGGGACGGGGCATAAAAAGCTTCCGACCTCCTTAGTTTCGGGGACAGCAACAAACGCCAGTCTTGTGGAAACATTTCATTTTAATTCCACAAGATCCTCTTAGGTAAACACTGCAACACATTGAATCCATTTTTCAAACCAACTTGTAAAACCAGAAAATCCCCCAGCCTCTGATAGGCAGCAGCATTAATTGCCAGGAGCACAAAGAGGCATTTAAACATCGGAGCATTTTGGCAAAAACACAAATGACTTCTTTTCCTTCCCTGCCCTTGAAAATAGCTCTGCTCAACTCCGGGCTTCCTATGATGGAGGGTTCACCATTAATCACCTTTATGACATCTCATATGTGGAGAGATCCGTGGGCCTAATCAGCCACTTTCCTGAGGAAATTGGCCAAATCCCGGCGCTTTGAGGCGGGAGGCGGGGGATGAATCACAACAACTTTGCTATTCAGACAAATCCCTTTTCAAGTGCCCTTAGAGCTGGTTTGTTTTTTTTTTTCCCCTCATATACAGTGAAGACAGCCCCACAGGAAACAATAACAGTTTAATCTCTGGAAAAATTTCCTTCCTGCACTGCAGCAGCTTTTCAGACAGGTACTCCAAGCCAAGGAAAATTAACAACAACCCATGCCAAGAGCTGCTGTTGTTGCCTTTCAGTCTGTCCCTTCCCTTCCCTGGGAGTGTCAACCAGGAAAGACTCATCCGCTCACAGCTCTCTCCTGATCTGCACCTTTCCAGGCATCAATGACAATTCCCAGCCTGGAGAACTGCTCATGGAGAAGGGAGGACACAGAGGATCCTGCAAATGCTTCCTGTGGTAGCCCCACCGTGAACGGCCCCAGTGATTCACATCCCGGCCCACAAACTGTGTTTGGAACCTCCCATGAGCCCTAAGAAGGATTTGCAGGGTTTTTACAAGTTGTCTGTTGCGGGATTATTTCCTCTGGAGTTTTCCCTCCTTCAGCTTGAAATTCTTCCTTGCTTAACATGGAGTGTGGGGGAAGAAATGGAGTTTACTTTATTGCTGTGAGTCAGGGCTCGGCATCACCACGTGGAGTTTTGTTTTGCTTGGGATTTCGTTGGGTTTGGGTTTTTCTTTACCCAAGCCAGGCTTGCTTTTGGATTTGTGCCCCAGTGGCACAAGAGGGGAACACTGACCCTGAGGCAGAGAAGGAAATGAGGAATTGCCCCTGGCCCAAACCAGTTTGCCTTTTTCCTTGCCTTCTTCCACTGCCTGTTAACTTGAGCTCAGGACCACTCTTGGAACCAGATTCCAATGATTCCACCTCTGCCATGCTGTGAAGGAGGTGTGAGGTGAAATAGTTCATGTAGAGCTCTCTGCACACACCAGATCCAGGGAGGTGAATCCAGAAGTGCAGGGATAAAGGAAGGACAGGAGGGCCAGGGAACATTTTTCTCCAAGTGTGTGACATTTCTGTCCCTCTGTCCCATCAGTTGAGACCCCACCTGCAGAGCTGCCCCAGCCCTGGGGCCCAGCACAGGGAGGACGTGGAGCTGCTGGAGAGAGGCCAGAGGAGGCACCAGGATGAGCAGAGGGATGGAGCAGCTCTGCTGGGAGGAAAGGCTGGGAGAGCTGGGATTGTTCAGCCTGGAGAGGAGAAGCTCTGGGGTGACCTCAGTGTGGCCTTGCAGGGCCTGAAGGAGCTGCAGGAACCATGGAGAGAGACAATTGCCAAGGGCTGGAGGGCCAGGACCCAGGGAATGGCTTCCCAGTGCCAGAGGGCAGGGCTGGATGGGATCTTGGGCAGGAATTGTTCCCTGGGAGGGTGGGCAGGCCCTGGCACAGGGTGCCCAGAGCAGCTGTGGCTGCCCCTGGATCCCTGGCAGTGCCCAAGGCCAGGTTGGACACTGGGGCTTGGAGCAGCCTGGGACAGTGGAAGGTGTGGAATAATTCCCATAATTTGTGGAATTGTAGGTCAGTTACGTTATGGAAACCAGACACACTTAGAGTGAAAAACTGGACACAGGACAGGAGATGTTTCCCATCAGAATTTTTAACACTTCCTGTCAACAGAACCATACATTATAAAACTCTGCTTGTTTATCTTGAGCTGTGCTCTCTTCTCCTTATAAAACGTCAGCTGGAGTTTCCAAAATATCGAGAAAAGAGTAAATATATATTTTCCATGTCCTAAAGGAAAGCTTTTCCAAGGAGATTGCTTCTTCTTCCCAGAATGAGAATGTCCTGCTGAGCAGGGGCCGGATCCAGCACCCACAGAAGGCAGTGGAAGAGCTCCCACTGATGACAGTGGATGCTGGATGAATTCCCACCTCATCCTCGTGTTTAAATGATGAAAATTGACTTGCTGGGTTCTGGTGAGTCCTGGCAAAGCCTGGTGTTATATAAGTTACTTACAATAGGTTGTTACAACCATTTTAAAAAGCTGATTTTTTTTTATTAAAAGCATATTTAGCTGCTTCCTTTTAAGCCATTCCCAAACTCTACACATCTCTTCCCTCACTTTGCTCTCTGGAATGTCTGTTCTACAAACAAAACCCAAACCAGGACACGATTCCTTGTTGGTTGGGGAAGAGAGGCCGGAGATTTATTCTTTACATGGGAAAATGGTTGCTGAACACATGTGACAGCACGTGGCCTTGTTCAAACATTCCATCAAATCAAAAGCAGATCCCAGCTCCAATATTCCAGATGAAGGGGGCTGGGAGAGGCACTCACATGGAATTGTGCTGTATTTGGGAAGACAGAGATCAAAGCCCTGCACCTCATTCGAGGAGTGAGTGGTGAATTTGTCTTATCTGAGCAGCAAGGAATAATGACAGGGAATTATCTGACGTTCCCCTAAGGTGAACCTCCCACTGATGACGGAACAGGTTCCTCTCTTCCAGGAAAGGCGCCGTGGATACTCCATAATGCACTTCCCAGCTGGCATTAAAATAACAGCCTGAGGTTCACCAATTGACGTTTTCTCAGCCTCTTTTCTGTTCATCGCACCCTGCTCAGGTTTGGGCCCACCTGAGAGACACGTCCCGATGATCCGTGGTGGCCAATCCCAAGTTCCCTGTGTCTCTGGATATGCCAAAAGCCGAGGAAGTGTCCAGTTAAATGCAGCCAAGTGAATAGGCCACACCTTTGCCCTCAATCTTTTGAAAACCAGGTAATTTTGCAAGCTATACATTGATTTTCTAGATACATTATGGAACAGAAAACTTAAAAATAGAATTCACCTCTGCTGTTAACAAGTTTTGACCTTTGCTCACATTTGTTGGGGAAAGTAGCTCATAGTACCAATTAACATGAATTATTAACTTCCCCATTAATAATTAATTTATTAGAGGGCTAAAGGCATCAGTCTTTGCCAGCTAACACTATCGAGAGAAAATGAAGCAAACAACACAGCCCTAATTAGAACAGCCTAATGAGGATGTCTGGAAGATCTGATGGGATTCAGTCACTCTAAATGCTCTTTATTTCCTCTCTGAAACCACACTGGGTGCAAAGAATCAGGCAGTTAACTCCAGTTCCTGTCGTGCAGGGTTTCTTCCTCCTTTCTGAGAGGAGGGAGCCCACTCAGGAGAGCTCAATTTAGGGATGATTAAGGACTGATGAAGGATGCCACTGCCTAAACAACAGGAATGCTGTCTCTCCCAGTAATGAACAATTTCTGGGGCTGTCTGAATCGTTAATGGCTTCAATGGGCTGCAGGAAAGCTTCCATGTCTCGGAATTGTGCTGGGTTTCACAGGATCCTTCCTTGGTCATCTGAGTTTGGGCTTTATCTGCAAAGCTTGGGGTGGTGCCTGAGGTCTCTGTCCATGTTCTGGTCAGGATGCAACAGTGAAATCCAGGATGGTCCAACAGGGAACATCACTCTCTGGAAAACTGTGGAGTTGTTCCCCTGCTGGTCCACCCCGAGCTCAGGTAATTGTGCCGTGTTTCATGTTAGTGGCCGCATCTTCCTCCTCCTCCAGCTCCTGCTGGGACATGGGGAAACCTCCCAGAGATTCTTCGCTGCAGCACAATCTTTGCTGGTCCACGCTTCCCCTTTTTGTGCCAAATTCATTCATTAACACAATTTTTTCCCTTTTTCCTTAATTATATCCTGAAGTTTTCTCAAATCTTCCCTTGCTCCCAGGCTTTTAGTCCCTGATCGTGCTGACAACATTTCTTTGGGTAAATCCCAGCCCAAGTTCATTTTTCCCCATCACTCCTCCCATGCTCCTTCAGACATTCCAGCTTTTCCGTGGCAGCCACAAGATGGGTCAACGTTTCCTGTTCCTCCTCCTGTCCCACATCGTCAATTTTTTCTTCAGAAATAAATGGCAGAATTAAAATTATTACAGCAAACACAACTTTTATCATCTCCTCAAGCCTTTCTTGCTTTGTTTTGTTTGAAAAATTTAAAAACCCCTGGACTGTGCAATAATTCTTCACTTTCTTCTGGTCTTTGGCCCACAGACACATCCCAAAGGTTTGCTGAGCAGATAAGTATTAGAATGACTTAGATGAACATTAAATTAATCAGACAACACTCTGGGGGGAAATTGCCACTAATTTCAGATTTTTCATCTCCCAGAAATCAATTATTATTATGTTTATTGATATTGGACTTGTCACTACTCTCAGAACTTTCGCTGTGGTGACAGAGCCTAAGAGGAGAGCGAGGAGGGAAAAAAAAGAGTAAATAATTTAGAACTTCTTCCCGAAGCATCAGAACTTAGAAACCATTTCTGTGTCAGTGTGGAGATAAAAGTAGTGGGAAATTTGGATGATTTTATTCAGGGTCACATCTTTTTGATGTAAAAAGTTGATCCCAGCTCTACTCACAACTTGTGTGGGATACAGAGTTGACTTGAAGGTGTTTGGGACATGTTCTGTGATTTATAATCACAGAATTCCAGAATTACTGAGGTTGGAAAAGACTTCCAAGACCATGGAGTCTGAGCTGCGCCCGATGCCCACCTTGTCCCCAGCCCAGAGCACTGAGTGCCACCTCCAGGCCTTCCTTGGGCCCCTCCAGGGATGGGCACTCCAATCCTCCCTGGGCAGCCCCTGCCAAGGCCTGACCTCCCTTTCCATGGGGAAATTCCTGCTCCTGGTGTCCAAGCTGAGCCTCCCCTGGCCCAGCCTGAGGCCGTTCCCTCTCCTCCTGTCCCTGTTCCCTGGGAGCAGAGCCCGACCCCCCCCGGCTGCCCCCTCCTGTCAGGGAGTTGTGCAGAGCCACAAGGTCCCCCCTGAGCCTCCTTTGCTCCAGGCTGAGCCCCTTTCCCAGCTCCCTCAGCCGCTCCTCACCTGGAGGACCTCATATGGAAGACCTCTCCCCATGGACACCACACTGGCAGAATTCAAGGGGTTCCATGGATTATGGGATGTGTTGCATGCAGGGAGTCAGGAAAACTTCTCTGAGTGTCCCTCTTTTGGATCAAACAACATTTTCCTCTCTAAATTGGCTGGACTTGTTGAGGACTCTTTAAAACCATCAGAATGTGGCCTTTTGAAATCAGGATTAATGAAATTTGTGTCAGTAGGGTTCAGGACAAACAGCGAGGAGTTGGTGTTACAATAATGTAGTCATGACTCGTCATTAAATCAGGCTTCCTGCTCCAATAACATTGGAATTTCAGAAGAAATCTGACTTTAATCAAAAAATATAGAAAATATTTCTCCGGCTGTGGAATGATAACAGCCATTACCGCAGCGGTCACCGGATGCTCCTATAAATCTTGTTAATGAAATCCCAATATTGGAATCCTCCAATCAGAGCTCAGGAGCTAATGGGTAACCTTTCCCCAGGACTCAAGGTAATTCCGGCCTGCTCCAAGTGAAGATCCACATCTATTAAATTTAGAAATTGTCATTCAATTAACTTTGTTTTTTGGTTTGGTTTAACAACATTAAGTGGCTGCTCCAGTGGCGTTGGAGGCAGAAGTCCAAGTCCTTGTTTTCCGTAAAATGTTTAATTTAGAGCATTCCCAGGCTGTGGGACTGAGGTGGGAGAATGGACATGGGATTTTGAGCTCATTAATTACAAGACGAGTTCCTTGTGAGTTGGGCAGATTAAAGAAACCAGAGGATCATAGAATTATGGAATATCTTGAGCAGGAAGGGACCCACAAGGTTCATCGAAATCCAGCTGCAGAGAACACTCCAACAATCCCACCCTGTGCATCCCTGGGAGCGCTGTCCAAACGCTCCTGGAGCTCTGGCAGCCTCAGGGCTGTGCCCATTCCCTGGGGAGCTCCCCCCTGAAACTGCTGAGCCTAAAAAAGAGGGGTGGAATAATTTATGGGAATTTTCATCTTGTGCAGTTCAAAATTCAGGAGGAGTTGCCAAGGAGGAATCAAATTTCCTTCCCTTCCAGGTTTCTCCCGAAGTCTTCTTTTAGGAATAACGCCCATCCTGACGGGAGGTCTTTCCAGCTCTCCAGACAGAACCTCAGAGTTTCACCTTGTCAAACAGGGGTAAAGCAAAACTGAGAAATTGTTACCCAAGAAATTGTCTGCGGACTTTGCCTGCACTGAAAGGCTCCATAGAAAAAACTGTGTTATAAATTTAAAATGATAAAATTTTTGCGATATATGAAAAGGATAAATTACCAAGGACAGCCTCCCCTCCTACAAACACAGAACAGCTTCCAAAGTTCCTCATTAAGTGCCTACTCTCAACTCTTTATCTCAGCACTGGCCCCAAAGCATTCAATAGAATATCCCCAGGTGAAATGAGTGTCCTGAAAAATTCAGCAGGAAAAACAAACGCACTGGAAAGCAAAAGTATCGGAAGCTGATGTAGCTGAACATGGATCAATGACTGAAAAATCCTGGGCAGAACAGGATTTCTGTCCAGCTTTTCCATTTGGGAGAGTCCTGTGGCTGAAGAACAGCGTGGCAGGAATTCACATTAATAATAAAAAACAAATGACATGGTTCATCTTCGATGCTGGCAAGACAGAATCTTAAAAAGAAATAAAGTAGTGGGCAGAAAAGGTGTCTTTTCATCAGAGCTTTGGATCTCTGCCATGGAATAGGAACACCAAACTTCGTGCAGGCCATGACAGGGATATTATGGGAGGGAAAGGGAGACAGTTTATCCCATACTGTAAAAGTTAAAATACTTAAAATAAATGGAATAGTTAAAATTTCAGAGATGAAAAATATTTTTTTTCAGTCATCCAAAAGTCCCAGTTTGCTGTCATGGATGTCTCAAAGATCAAGAACAGATGCTGGCAGAAAAATCCAATCAATTTTTATTTTTTCCTTACATTAAGAACTCAGCAGAGAAGAAACCTTTTGAAGGAACAGGGAAGAGAAGAATGTTTGGGCCCAACACGATGCTCAAAAAAGAAGAATCAACCTCACAAAAGAAGAATCAACCATTTAATTTCCATTTTCTTAGCACAAACTCCATGTGAACAGGTGCCATGCAATCACCACCTGATGACAAGGTCTGAGTTTCTAAAAAATCCCACAGAAATAATAAAAGGACATGTAAAAGGCTAATGAGGGGCTGGAGAAGATGTTTAAATTAAGAAAGCCCCTTAAGAGCAGATGAAATAATTCCAGGGGTAAATTTTCCTCCATTTTTTGTGAGAAGACAAATTTTTGAACGTTTGCGGAAACACTGAAGTGAAGGATCTTTCCTGGCCTTTTCCTTCTAGAGGAGGAGCCCACACGTACCTTACAGGCACCATTTTTGGGAGAGCTCTCCCAGGATTTGGGAAGTTGGAGGGAGGTGATGCAGCCTCAGGGAATTCCTCCCTCTGTCCCGGCACGGCGTGGGAGCGTCCCCGTGTCCGGCATCCTTCAGCACCCGGCTCCCGGTGGACAGTTCCCACCGGGATGGACACACGGCACCCGTGGCTGGTGGCCAGCGACCAGCTCTGCTGGTCCCAGTTTGGCCAAAGGTCATGGAAAAAGGTGGCAGGAGAGTGCAGGGTGGAATTTGATCTGATCTGCTTTTGTAGGGGGGAATTAGGGAGAGAAATACAGGAGAGATCACCAGTCCGGAGTTGGATTGAGAGCCGTGTGGAAAAATCAGAGAGGGGGAAGTACAGGAAGGAGTGGGCAAGGATTGGGATTCACTGGGACGCAAGTCAGGAACACCACATGGATAGGAGAGGGAAATGATTGAGCAGCTAAGAGGAAACAGGAATATTTTCATAGAATCATGGTACAGTTTGGGTTGGCATGGATCTTAAAGTTCATCCCATTCCAAATCCTGCCATGGGCAGGGACACCTCCCACTGTCCCAGGCTGCTCCAAGCCCCAGTGTCCACCCTGGCCTTGGGCACTGCCAGGGATCCAGGGGCAGCCACAGCTGCTCTGGGCACCCTGTGCCAGGGCCTGCCCACCCTCCCAGGGAACAATTCCTGCCCAAGATCCCATCCAGCCCTGCCCTCTGGCAGTTTAAAACCAATTTAAAGCCCGGGATCATCCTTCCAAAGAATCCCCAAAACAAACTCACCCTCTGCACTCTGCCAGGCCTGGATTGCCCCTTTCCCAACCCACCTCAGCTTCCATCCCAATCCATGTGGGCCTGGGGTGCCCATGGAGCAGAGGCTGGCTCTGTGTCAGGGCTGCAGTCACACAGCTCCCTGTCCCCTCCTGGCTCTGAAATCTTTATTGGATTTTCATCCATCATTCTGAGGGATCCCTTCAGCACCGTGGAGGGGCAGTTTAGATGTGAGTGGATTCAAAGTGGCTTAAATTCTTAATTTATTGCTTATTAAATCCGCCAGCTCTGCTCTCAGGGTCCCTCTGGCTCAGGGAGCACTGAGGAGCTCTCCCAGAAGACCAGTGGAAAGTGGGGAAATGGAAAAGCCCATGGATCTCATCTCCTGGCCATGGGGTGTAAACATCACTGAGCCACACCAGTGGATTTCAAACCCTGCTCCTGATGCAAGGATATGATTTCCCCCAGAATCCAGACACTTTAGGAAGAATCTCATCTCCAATCCAAGCATCACCTTGGAACAGTCAGAACAACCCCCAGGAATTCCCTCTGCCCTCCAACTGCTTGTTTTGCCACTGTGGGATTACTCTGGTCACCCACTTGGATACATGAAAATATTTCGAGGGATTCCAAAGGATTATTTGGAGATCTGCCCTTAAATAAAAACCAGCTTTCAATAATTTTTATCTTTTTGAGAGGAAAGAGAGACACTGGAAGTGAACAAAGGCTCTTGAAGCTCTTCACTTTTGGAGGAAGAATAAAATAAAGGTAAATTCTGCAGGTGGAAACTGCTGCTGTTTTCCTGTGTGACAGTGGTGGCCAAGGTGATGAGGAAAGGACATTTCTAGTGGCCCTAAAAAGCACGAGAAAGCATTCATGGATTATATTTAACAAGTGTTTGATTTAACTTCAGAGTAGCTGTGCTTATTGTTGGTTTGATCTGGCTTTGTGTCTGCCTTTTATCAGTTTCCCCCTTTTATTTATTTACAAAATAAAGCTAAGGAGAAGCAGTTT
This sequence comes from Struthidea cinerea, assembly GCA_013397865.1. Classification (NCBI taxonomy): domain Eukaryota; kingdom Metazoa; phylum Chordata; class Aves; order Passeriformes; family Corcoracidae; genus Struthidea; species Struthidea cinerea. The sequence continues at coordinate 67,520 of VZTI01000826.1, forward strand.
TTGAGTAATAACTCTTTAGAGAGTCAATCCCTGGGCTTTCTTTTTGGCTTTTCCTCTTTTGGAAACACGGGTGACATAGGGAAGGGTCAGGAGAGTTTCTTTATTTTCATCAGAAATAACACGGAGTCGATTATAAATGGAAATAAAGCTGTAAAAGTGGAAATAAAGCTGTAAAAATGGAAATAAAACTGTTAGTTCAGGCTGAATGATATAAAAATACAAAATCAAGACGAAGCCACTGAAAAATAAACGGTTTTCCATGTCAAGTTCTGAAATAAAAAAGACTGTTGCTAGCAAAATAAATGGTTTGTAGTTTTTTTTATTCTGAGAAATGACTTTACCTCGACAGCATCCCTTTAATTCCAGAAATCATTATTGAAATTCCAAAGTGCTTTAAGGAGCTGTAAGCACTGCTTTTCATCATAAGTTTCCAGCTCTATAATAAGTTTGTTTTGCAGGGCACAAAGCCCTGCTTGACACCTGAACTGTGGCCGAGGTGTTTGAATTTCCAGTGCCCTGATCCCTGGCCAGAGGTTGCCGCTGTCACGGGGTCGTTTCCCCGAGCCAGAAAATCCATTTACAAAAAGTCATTTACAGCTACTTTGTGAAACTTCTTCAGATTTTCCCTCTAATGACCATTTTCAGCTTTTTTCTCAAGGCACTTTATCTCTTTTCCTCTCCCTTTCAAAGAGACTTTCATATTATTTTGGGGCCAGCAAATGAACACGGAATCTTTGTTTTTTTGGATGTTTGGAAATCCTGCAGGTGATCATTTTCCCTGCTCCAGAGATCTCCTAATTTAGGCTTTATTCACACATTGATCCTCTCCTTCAATGTCATAAATTTTAATGCAGTTTAACATAGTGAGCTGTCACCAATTTGATTTGCCAGGTCAAGGAGTTCAACCTCCTTCAATCACCGTGTCCAAGGCTCTCCGTAACATTCCAAGAGCTCCTTTTCCTCCCATGGAGTCCTAATCTTTGCCTTGGTGTTGTCTTGGCTGAACCTATCACAAGTTTCTGCTCCGGGCTTTAAGGAGCCAATTTGGGGCTCCCTAAATCAATTAAATTCAGCCGATTTTTCCTAAATTTGATGCTGTGCTGACTCCAAAGGCATCCCATGTTTCCAACAGGAAAAGGGATGGCATCCCGCAGGACCTGCTGCCAAATATTTTGCTGCGTCCATGGTTGTTTGGGTTTTTCCTTCTTCCCAGAGATCTCCTTTATGCAGCTCTGCCAATCCCTGGATTTTCGGCTGAAAGCCTCTGAAACAAGGACGGAGAGAATTTCTGGACAGGCAGGAAAAAGCAAAAAACACTGGATAGCTCCACACTGCAACACAGGGATCTTCCAGGGAATTTGAAATGGAGTTGCTTGGCCACTAATAAAATCCAGCTGCATTTATGGAATAATAGAATTATACATTTGGTAAGGCTGGGAAAGATCCTTAAGGTCGTCAAGTCCAACCATCACCACCATGCTGATTATTAAACCACGTCTCCAAGTGCCAGATCCACATGTTTTTTGAACACTTCCAGGGATGGCGACTCCATGACTTCCCAGGGCAGCCCGTTCCAATGCTTTACAACCCTTTCCGTGAATTTTTTTTTTGATAACATCCAACCTAACCCTCCCCTGGAGCAACTTGAGGCCGTTTCCTCTCCTCCTGTCACTTGTTACACTTGAGTGTGTTCGTCTTTCTTAAGAATAAATCAGCATCAAATATTTGGAAGGTTTTAAAAAATCCGCCCTTGAAAATTCGCGTTCTTCAAAACCCATGGCAGGAGGATGAATTTCACTGGGAATCCAAGAATAATCCCAAAAAAATTTAGGGTGAAGCCCTTGTGGAAGAAATCAGCCAAGCTCCCAGTGCTGCTGGCTGCTCTGTGCTGTCATTCTTAACGAGCAAAGCATGCAACAAAATTCAGGATATCATTTCCCAGCTGTCCAACCATATCATTATAAAATAATGTTTTCCTCATTTTTTAAGCAGTCAGATACCCTGGAATTCCGAATCCAAATCAGATTTCTGTGCTATGGAGTCCGAACCCCACCCTGAAGAGCCCAGTCTATCTTCATTAACAAGAAACATTCCTATTGATTTCATTTTGCAATGTTTCATATTGCACATAACAAATCTGTACGGTCACCTAAATGAATTATTGCAACTCAATTTGGAATGATTCCATGGGGTTATTGTGTTATCCCTAGGATGCCTCAGTCTCTGGGTGTCAAAACTGGTTTTATTTCATGGAATAACATGGGAAAGTTAATCAGAGTAGGTTAAACCTCCCCGGCAGCCAAGGTCGCACAGAGTCTCAGCTGTAAATGGAGAAGTTGCAGTATTTATTTATTTCTATTTATTTATTTTTATGTATTCATTTATTTATATGTTTTTTCTCTCTTGGAAAAATATATTCGTGCAAGAGAAAGAGACAATTTTTTGTCTTTGGAGATTTCTTACCAGACTCAGTCCTGCTGAAACTCCTCTTGGCTTCTCCAGCAGGAAACCCTTTTTTCTCCTGCAAAGCAATCACCATTAAAAGAGGAAAAGCTGCACCACAACTAAGCTTTTCCCAAGAAGTCTCAACTTTGGCATTTTTCTCAGATTTTACATCACCTTTGCAGGAAATGAAACAATTATTTTTAGGTNTTTTTGTCTTTGGAGATTTCTTACCAGACTCAGTCCTGCTGAAACTCCTCTTGGCTTCTCCAGCAGGAAACCCTTTTTTCTCCTGCAAAGCAATCACCATTAAAAGAGGAAAAGCTGCACCACAACTAAGCTTTTCCCAAGAAGTCTCTACAGTTTGGCATTTTTCTCAGATTTTACATCACCTTTGCAGGAAATGAAACAATTATTTTTAGGTGATTGTGTGATGTGAGGGTTCTCTGTTTAGTTTCAGCAATAATTTGCTTTTCCTTTTTTTGTCCTGTTAACATTTCCCATATTTTTCTCCCATGACAGGGCAGCGTTTTGAATTCCTCGAATCAGGAATTGCTGTTTATCTGATTTTTTTTTTTCTGTCTGTGGAAGAGCCACAGGTAGGGTCTGCTAAGGCTGCTGGAACTGACTGAGCAACTCCAAAGTTGAGTGTTGAGGCAGAAGCAAATAATTCCATGAAGAAAATGAATTCTCCACTCGGGGGATCTGAAAAAATAAATGTGATGTGGAGATTTTTTGGATTGTGTCACTGTGTGTGTCAAAGACTGGAGGGATTTGGATGGAGGAGTCAGGAACCCAAAATGTCATCTGCAGACTGAGGCAGGGGACTGCAAAGTGCACAAACATGATGTCCTAGGTTACAATATCGATGTATTTAAGTATTCTATTACCACCAGCTGTGGGCCATTAGCTGTTATCACCTGCTAATGACCCACCCCGATAACAGACAATGGGCCATAAGAAACCACCACATGACTCATGGAGTTATCTCATCCTATTGTGAGATGCTCTGCCCAGGAGGGAGGAGCCAAGCATTCCCACCTGGATGTAACCTGCCCTTGGAATTGCCTAACTTAGCCCTGTCTACTGGGTTACCAGAGGACAAGAGCTACCACTGGACCTTCAGCTGGAGACCAGACCTTCCATAGGATCATCACTTCAACTGAACTACTTCATTTGGACTGCTACCACCACCCTAACAGGGTGTTAGGTTGTATCTGACTTTGTCAGTGCTTTTTCTTATGTTATTTCACTTATTTCCAATTTTTTTTCCTATTAATTTTAATCCTGACTTGTGATCTCCCACTGGTTTGTTTTCAAACCAATACACATGAAAAGTGGCCCAGGAGAACCTCATGAAATTCAACAACTCCCAGTGCCAGGGGCTGCTCCTGGGTCAGGGCAATCCCAGCCATGAGCACAGACTGGGAGATGAATTCATTGGGAGCAGCCCTGTGGAGAAGGACTTGGGGATCTCATGGGTGAAAAGCTGGACAGGAGCCACCAGTGAGTGCTGGGAGCCCTGAAATCCATCGGCATNGCAGCTCTGCTGGGAGGAAAGGCTGGGAGAGCTGGGATTGTTCAGCCTGGAGAGGAGAAGCTTTGGGGTGACCTCAGTGTGGCCTTGCAGGGCCTGAAGGAGCTGCAGGAACCATGGAGAGAGACAATTGCCAAGGGCTGGAGGGCCAGGACACAGGGAATGGCTTCCCAGTGCCAGAGGGCAGGGCTGGATGGGATCTTGGGCAGGAATTGTTCCCTGGGAGGGTGGGCAGGCCCTGGCACAGGGTGCCCAGAGCAGCTGTGGCTGCCCCTGGATCCCTGGCAGTGCCCAAGGCCAGGCTGGACATTGGGGCTTGGAGCAGCCTGGGACAGTGGGAGGTGTCCCTGCAGGGGGTGGACCGGGATGATCTGTGGAGCAAGGATTTCTGATCCTTCCAGCCCAAACCATCCTGGGATTCCACGACATCAGAGGGAGTGGATAGATCGAGCTACACTTCCCTGGCATGTCCATCCTCTGTCATCTGGGATCATCCTGGCCATTCCTCCCCCATCCCAGACAGACCAGCTGGAGTTTCCTTGTTCTGAGCAGAGTTTGTTGAACAGAGACCAACAAAGTCCTTCTTGTTCCAACGCAGGCACCGCCTCTGCCAAATCTGCAGCTGCGTCCCCTCTGCAAAGCCACAGAGTTTTGGGTGACCATCAATACCTCAGCTGATGACAATAAATAGACACAGAATCCCTGAGCTCTCTGGCAAACAAAAAGGAGCTGCCTCGTGTCACTGTCACACAACAAATGATTTCCGTTCGCCCCGAGCTTTGACTGAATTTCAATCGCGGGCTTAAAGAATCAGCCTTGGTTCCCCCAGGGGAATTCGGGGCCGTTTTCAGTGGTCAGCAAAAGGAAGGCCCAGACTGTTCATTAATATTTTAAAAAGCCAAACACCAAAATGACACGAGGGATGATGGATTGTCTGTGCTGCCTTTACATTAAAGCAAAGCAATCGGGAGTTTCGAGCTGAGGATCAGTTAAAGGAAAGCTCCCCAGATCCCAGCAGGGATCACAGTCCTTTCTCCTACACTGGTGGCTGGATCCTCCACTGGTTTTTTTTCCCAGTGTTTCCCTGACTGGCCTTTGAACTCTCCAAGGTATCATCCCTGCCTCTCGACAGCAGAAGTTGTAATATTTGGAATTAGACCCCTTAAAAAGGATGGGAGATCCTCATCCAGCAACAACTGACAGCAGCCGTGCCTGCAGACATCACCCAGCTCAAGGCTCAGCCCTTCTGGTCCAGACTGCTCTGTCCATCCCACAAAGTGATTCCTTAACCCTAAAAATCTGGATTCTTCCATAAATGGGCCTCCACATCCATCTGTATCCTTAATTCATCCAGAATCCAGCTGGCCGGGAAGGTGGAAGGACTCAAGGCTCGGGTTTTTCTGCATGGGTTCAAGGTGGGTCCTTCTCAGAAGGAAAACATCAGTGACAATGATTTAACATCAAATAGATGTGTCTGAGGCCACAATTCTAGGCAAGAATTCCCTAATTTACTTTATTAAGAATTAAGTGTTTTCTAGTAATGAGCAACTCTTTTGTCGTACTAGTATAAAGATTACTTTGTGTAAGCCCAAACTCGGAATATTTTTCAGTTTTTTTGCATATTTTTATGATAACATTTTCGCAGGGTGAAAATATCGGCTTTAAATTCCTGATGTGTTCCTGGCAGAATCAGGAACCTGATGCTTCTCCATGTACTTGTTTAATGAGCTAGAGATGGGCAGGCATCAAGACAAATATTCCCCAGATTTGGAAGGGAATTAATTCCATACAAAAGTCGATGGCTGGAAAACCACGGAATTTTTTGAGTGCAAACATTTGATGGCACAGGGACCCTGTGGTGAAAATGTTGTTTTTCAACCTGAGATCTCTTAAAGGGTTAATCTCCACAGGAATTAAGAACATCCTGATTGTGTCTGTACCAGAAAATGTAAAGAGGATTTTAAAAAAATGATAAAATACATGTTTATGGTCATAATTGCTCAAATTTCAGGCAGTGTTATGGAAAGAATTCCAAGATTCTGTTTAAGACTGGAAATTCACATTTGGCACAGATGGATTCAAGGTTCTTGATGGTCAGTCTGAGACTATTTGAGACTGTGGAAGAAAATTGTGGATTTTGGCACCTTCATTTGGAGAGGCAAGGAGCACTTCGTGGCACTAAATTCTCACCTTGACAGCAAAACCACAGGTGAAGAAACAGAGGAAGAAGGAAAGGAAGATTTTTTTTTTTTGTGAAAAAGTTTTGCTATGAGGGGAAATCAGAAGATTGTAAATGAGCTGAACTAAGTCAGGTTGCTTTCCTAGTGAAATAAGTTGGGATTTTTTAATAATGGAGGGGTTGGTTTAGTCTTAGCCTGCCAAAAACCAATCCAAATTTAAAATGATGGGCTCATTTATTAATTCAATCTTGGAAGATGCTTATGGAGTTTAATCCTTTAGTGCCTTTCTTAGCATGAAAACCATGAGCCAGGTTCATGGTTTTTTTTTAATATTTCTGTATTATTTTTGAGTTTCCAAAGGACAGCCCAGGCAGGATTCCCTTCAGTGTCCCACAGGAAATGTTTTTGGGGTGTTTTGTATCACCACGTCCTTTCCATGGAGCAATTTTGGGGCAAGTTTCACTCTCCATCTCCAAACGTAAATTCCAACCTACCAGAAAAGCTCTGTTTCGGTGCTAATTCCCTGGATTTTTTGGTTTCATCGTGGAGATCTTCATCATGCTCCTACTGCTTCTTCTGTAAGAAGAAGAGAACGATGCGAAATTTCAGTGGGTGGAAAGATGGATGCCTTTGTCCCAGCGCATCTCCCGAGAAATGGATGGAAAAGCTTCCCAGGGAGGATAAATTGCCCAATTAGCAAACATCACGCAGAGGACACTTCTCCAGATTGCAGATGCCGTAATCTGACGGGAAACTCTCTGTCTCCAAACGGGGACATGATGGAGCTCTCATTATCCTGCCATTGGAGGAGCTGATAAATGAAACCGTCCAGGCCCAAAATATGCAGAGGATCTCGCAGGCAGCCGATCCTGAATTTCAGATCAATAGGGTTTAATATTTCACCAGCAATCATACATTTGAAAATCAATGCTGTCAGGGTTGGTAATGCTCTGCTAGAGGAGACTGAAGGCAAACAGTCAGGGATGGGCTAAAAGCTGCTCCCAAACTTCTGTCTGCTTGTTCAAAGGAATGAGAACTCTTTTACACAGGGATTTAAAAAGGTAGGTTTGGAGTTTTCTAACCAGAGGAGCGAAGCAGAGACATTGCAAAACACAAGGAAGAGCAGGGAAGTATTTGAGGTGTGGAGACTTCTCTGGAAAGGAGCTGTTCAGCTCCATAGTGACATTTATTGGGGAGGAAAAACTTGCTAAAGGTGTTCCAAACTTGCTAAAGGTGTTCAAAACTTGATGCGCTCACCCACTTTTCTCCCCTGTGAGGGCAGGGAGGCCCTGGCACAGGTTGCCCAGAAAAGCTGTGGCTGTCTCATCCCTGGAATTGTCCAAAGTTGGTTCTTTCCTTGTTTTTCTTCATTTCCTGTTTTGTTGTCTCAGCTCCAGCTCTTCTGTTTAGCCCAGGCCATGACTGTGCTCTGCCAGAGAACATAGGAGAGCTTAAATATATTAACATCCATGGGGTTCTTTCCCACTGGGAAAAGCCATTTTTAATAAGTGTCCAGTAAAAATATGATTTATGTGTATCCCTGTAGAAAAATAGGAGGATCTTGATGATTTTTGGCCTTGTTGCAGTGGTGTTTCTGCTTGCAGAAGTGTAGGAGAACAAAATCAGCCTTTGTTCACAGCTAGATTTACTTAGTCTTGAGTCTAAAGGTGGGGATTACAGAGCACAGCTCATGGAATGATGGAGAGATGCAGGATTAAGGGAAATAAAGGGATTGAGGCAAATGAATTAAAGGTTATGCCAAGGAAATTGTGCCTTGCACCTCACCTGACCCGTGAATTTTACTGTCTCTGGTGTTTGAGCCTCATTTCGTCATGGGAAGTGAAGAGAAAGCTAAAATGAAGCATGGTGGTGGTTCCTGGCCTCTGGAATGTGATCATCCACACCCAAAAATGGTGAGTCTGCTTGTAGGAATTATCTTTAGTTTTATTCCAGATGTTTCCCAGCCACAGCTCGGGGTTAGGATGGGAAGGGGGATCCTTCTGCCTCCCAGGAAAACTGAGGATGGGCTTCTTCTCCACCAGCTTTCGTGATCCCAAACACCCTCCCAAACATCCCTCCCACCACTGCCCTTCCCCAGTGTCCAACAGGATCTTCAGAAGGACCACTCTGACTATTTCTTGGGACTCAGATCAACAAAAACAATGAAAAAAAGCACAAAAATTACAGTGCCAGGACATTTTAGAGTCCTGGTCATGGCAACTTCCAGGCTTTGCCTGATGGGGGACAGGGAAGGGTCCCAAGGACTGAATCCTACCTGGAATTGCTTTGTTTGGAACAATGAGGTCAGTCCAGGGTGTGGCTATAAAAAAAAAATCCACCAAAACCTGATGTGGGTGCACCATAAAGAAAACACCAATAATCAGCATTTCCAGGGTAGAATTCCTTCCACCAAGAGATTAACTCTTCCCTTAATCCCCTTGGATCAGCCAGTCAAGGAATCTGCCTGGAAGAGAAGAGCCAGAACATGAAGGACATTGGTGATTAGAACTCAGGGAAAATCCAAGATTTTGCCATCAATATTTCAGGTCTTTCCCGGTGGTGTTTCCCGTCCCACATCCCTGGATCCCACCTGCCTTTCCACAGGGATTTGCTGATAAACCAAGACATACCAAGATCTCTCCCCTTGTGTCTTTTCTGATTGATAAATTCCTGATTATTCCCAGAATTTCTTGCTGTTTGTCCTTGCTAATTCCCATTTTTATTTGGCTCACTAAAACCCGTCTTAGCAACGTCCTTGTAACCTCTCAGCAACCCAAACATTCTCCTTTCATCCACGTTCATTATCGCCTCTCTTTAATTAGATCCTTATGGCTCTTTTAGAATCTTTATCTGCTTTTATTACCCAATAACTTCTCCTACAGCACCTAAAGCAAATGCTTTCCTGAAACATGAATTGACTTAAAATGGAAGAAATCGGTCAGCACATCAGGGGAGAGGTATTGGATCAACCCGGAACGATTCCCTTTCCCAACGCCACGTTGATGTAATAACATTGGCGATTTTCTTTCAAGACTTTAGTTATTCTTCCCTTCGAAATTTGTCTAAAAACTCTGCATATGCTTAAGTCGGGCTGATGAGCACAGAGACACCTGAGTTGGAAGGGGAGGAATTCCTTAGGTGGTACATTTGTTATTCTCTGAGGATTTGCTCTAATCCCCGATTTGACAGATTTATTAAAACCCCTTCCTAACCATGTCCAGCTGTCTGGAATTCTGCTTCATTTTCCTTTGGAATTCTGGGCTGGACCTTGCAACGATCCTGGAGGATCTAAAGAATTTTGTATCTTGTTTTCATCTCAAACAGTGGCCATTTCTTTTCATTTTCATTGGCTATCCTCCATTTTCCAATTTTCTGTATTCAACGACCCCTAGTGAATGTGAGGCAAATTATTATTTTGAATATGTTGAATATTTAAATATTTAAATATTTTAATATTTTTAAATTTAAAAAACTTTTTTTGGCTAATCTGCGTTACGTCAAATCCTTAATCCCTCCTCAGTTTTGCAGTTGGCACTGCTCCTCTCCTCACCACCCTGCACTCTTCTCTTGTTTCAACAACTGAAGAAAGTTTGGCCCTTCTGCTTTCCTCCACAAAATTTAACTAAACTCGGATTTTTGGCAGCTCTCTCTTCATCCCTGTGCTTCCTGAATTCTGGGATGGAGCTGTCTGGGCTTCTGTCTCTTTTTCCCTTCCCTTCCTGCCTGTGTCAGGCTCTTTATCCACAATTTTTTGTGCAATCCCAGCCCTCTCAGAGAGGAGGGTGCTTGGATTCCTCTGCCTTGCTCGCCCCATTTATGTGACGTTAATTCACGTCACAGAATCGTGGAATGGTTTGGTTTGGAAATTGATGGGAATTAATGGGTAATTACAGTCAGGTCTTCATTAAGATCCTCCGATCTCCTGTGGTTCTATGAAGATCCAAAGGTTCTCGGGTTATTTTTTTGTCTCCAGAAAAACTGAAAAGTGGCCCCTGCATGCAAATCATCTCCAGCAGCTCCAGATCAGAAGGTTGTTGTTACCAAGGTCAAGGAAATCAAGGAATTCAAGGAAGAGCTTGCTTGGGTGCAGGAAAGCTGGGACTGGGGAAGGGAGGAATCATTTAGTGCAACGTTGCTGAATCTGGAAAAAAAAATTTCTCCAAAATCAGGTACTCCCAAAAGCTCTGTGGTCAAAAACCTGCTCAGGACATTTCATCCATGAAATCCATCCCCAGGCCTCAAAACACCACAAACCTCTTATTTTTTCCAATTAAAAACAGTGAAAATGAAGAATAAATCAGCGTCTTTTGCCCTGATACTGCTGCAAAGGCAGCAAGAGCCCCATACCCACTTCACACAACCTGAATGAGCCAAGAGAGGGTGGGTTCTCCCCAAGGGATTTCCCCTGAGGATAGAATCCCAGGAGAGCTAATCCTACAACAGGGCATGTCAGTGAGGGGAAGAGATTTTGTCCAACTCATCCATTCCCCCGGCTTGCAAAAGCCTGACATGGTTAGACCCAGCCTGGGCAGCTTCTGCAAACAGGTGAGGCCTGGGGTTAAAATATTTTGAATTCTTTTTGCCTGCTGTGCTGTCCAAACTCTCCAGGCCTCACATCCATGGGATTGTGATCCATACAAAGCCGAGATCTCATGGATCTCATCTTTATTAGCCCAGCTTTTATGGTGAGCTGGTTTTGCCTTTTTGTCTCTCGAGACCAGACTGTTGGGAACAAATCCTTTAAAGCTTTATTGCTCTTGTGCTCCCATTGTTTCCTTGTCACGGCTCTGCTGAGCAGGACTTCCCTTTGACAGTGGCTGCTTCTCCCTAAAAGCCTCTGACTCTCCAAGGCTGGACCAGCAGGCTCCATCACAGCATTTCCCTCTTGTAATTGCCTCGGGGCCAATTCCTTCTAAAAGAATTAAAAATGCAAATCCAATCTCATAATTGTGTAATATGATCAACCTGGCAGCTGGATCAATACCAGCCCTCACCGTCGATAAGGCAGCTCCCAGGCCCGTTTGTCAGAGCTGGCCAACGTCACTTTATCACTGCTGCCGGGGTCCTTCCCCCTCTAGGAGAGATGACATTTTATTAGTGCCTTCCGATCAATCAGCTCTCGTTTTTGCATCATGGAAATTCCTCCTGTCGTCCTGCTGCTGCCTGGGCTTCTCTGGGAGCCGGGAGAAGGAGTCTGGCAGGCTTTGACTTCTCCAGGCTGTCACAGCCTGGCCAGGGACTGGGACTGACAATAACACACTGGGGTATCTTCATTTTCTAGCCACAAATGACACGGGGTTACCAGCAAAGGGAAGCGCTGTGGAAAAGGAAACCTGGGAATCAATGAGCGAATTCCCGCCGGTGCTTGAGCTGTTGGGTTCTCTCTAAATTAAAGGCTTAATATGAGATAAATTTCCCACCCCTGAGTCTCAAAACCCCCTCCAGACAGTCCTTTCTTACTCAATAATGCCTCCAAGGAGGAGTGTTTTGGAATAAGGTCTCCTGGTCCAAAATGTGGACGGAAAAATTGAATTAACAGAGACATTGTTCCTCCCTGCCCAGCCACAACCACAAAAACTGAAAAAACAAATATCATCTCATGGTAAAATATATGAAGGTAATGGCCCAGTCTGCCCAGATTCTTCTGTATCACTTCAGCCCCCACAGCATTTTGGGAAAAGGAATAAAAAATCCCTGACTCAGACAGGGATCATTCCAGTGGTAGCAAAAGATTCAGGTGGCCTTTTGGGAGATCCAAGCGTTAATCAGATGTGCAGGAATAGGGAACAGAAAGGAGGGGAAAGTGTCCAGAGCAGCTGTGGCTGCCCCTGGATCCCTGGCAGTGCCCAAGGCCAGGCTGGACATTGGGGCTTGGAGCAGCCTGGGACAGTGGGAGGTGTCCCTGCCCATGGCAGGGGTGGGATGGGATGGGCTTTGATGTTCTTTCTAACCCAAACCATTCCATGGTTCTGTGATCCTATATAAAAAACTTATTAATGCATTTATGGGCACCTCCCCTCGTTTCTATTTTGGACATGAAGTGTATCCAAAAGAAGGAACAGAGCTGGGAAGGGGTTGGAAAACACATCCTGGGAGGAGCAGCTGGGGGAGCTGGGAAAGGGGCTCAGCCTGGAGCAAAGGAGGCTCAGGGGGGACCTCATTGCTCCCCACAACTCCCTGACAGGAGGGGGCAGTGAGGGGGGGTCGGGCTCTGCTGCCGCGTCCCAAGGGAAAGGAGGAGAGGAAATGGCCTCGAATTGCACCAGGGGAGGCTCAGGTTGGAGATTGGGAAAGAAAATTTCCCTGGAAGAGTGGTGAGGCCTTGGAATGAGCTGCCCAGGGAGTGGTGGAGTCACTGTCTCTGGGAGTGTTCAGGAGGAGTCTGGATGTGGCCCTTGGGGACAGGGTTTGGGGTGATGCTGGTGCTGCTGGGGTGGCGCTGGATGCTCCTGAAGGGCTCTTCCCACCTCGATGATTCCATGACTCCGGGGAATGCTCTTCTGTCCTTTCTTTCCCAGCCGATCCACAGCAAGAAACGGCTGCAGCAATCAGCTGCCCAAAATATCGAAAGCATGAACAGGATAAATGGAATTCAGACACAAATGTACAGAGGCAGAACCGCATCAACACCCACAAAATAAAGACATTTCATTCACAATCAACTGACACCGAGGGAATTTTTGCTGATGTTGGCCGGAGAGTAAAAATTCAGTGTCATGAAAATATAAAGGTCCCAGCAATGTTTTTGTTTCCAGCTGGAATGAAAACAAAACTTTGGGAACATTTTTCTGACTCAGAATTGGGTCAAAAATTACTATTTTCGAATTGAAAAGCACCAGAGTTTGGTGCAGGCCTCAAGACAGAAACCCTGGCCTTCAGAAAACACGGTCAAACCCATTAAATCTCCACAGAATACTCCAGCCTTGATAAACACCATATTTTAATGTAATGACATTTTGTTGAGAATATTCCAGCCACCCTGAGCCGTGGCCTGGGTGAGATTGGGCAATTTGGAGTTATTAATATTGCTAAATCTTCCTTTTCAAAGGCCACCATGTCTCTTGATGATCACTGGACATAAGGAATTAATAATTTAGGACTGGGGAGAGGGTGGGGGGTTGTGCTGTGGTTTATTAGACCCAGGCACAGGGTTGTAATAAAGCTGCCCACAGGCAGGTCATAAATCATATTTTTTGTTGGTTTTACTGTATTATTCCAAAAAGAGAAGCACCCCAGCTCAGCTGGCTGCAAGTTCCCAGCCCAGATGGTGACTGGGGCTCCCTGGATGAGCCCCTGGGCAGCAGGACTGGGGCAGCCTGAGCCTGATCTTCCTTTGTGGAGCTCCTTGGGATGGGACAGGGTGGTGGGAGAAGGCGTCACCTCACCTGTGAGTTGGTGTGATGGAGCCTGGACCTTTTCCTTGGTCCAGGCTCCCAGCAGGCTTCCAAAATGATCCGTGTTGGGATGTGGTGCTTAATCCCAGCATGAAAATTGTTCCCTGCTCCTGGAATCCCAGGATGGTTTGGGTCGGGAGGGACCTCAAAGCCCCTCCAGGGCCACCCCTGCCACGGGCAGGGACACCTTCCACTGTCCCAGGCTGCTCCAAGCCCCAGTGTCCAACCTGGCCTTGGGCACTGCCAGGGATCCAGGGGCAGCCACAGCTGCTCTGGGCACCCTGTGCCAGGGCCTGCCCACCCTCCCAGGGAACAATTCCTGCCCAAGATCCCATCCAGCCCTGCCCTCTGGCACTGGGAAGCCATTCCCTGTGTCCTGGCCCTCCAGCCCTTGTCCCCAGTCCCTCTCCAGCTCTCCTGGAGCCCCTTTAGGCCCTGGAAGGGGCTCTGAGCGCTCCCTGGATCCTTCTCTTCTCCAGGCTGGACAGCTCCAGCTCTCCCAGCCTGGATCCAGAACAGAGAATTCCATGATCCTGCGAAATGAGAGATTAAACAAGAGTTTTCTGCGGCATTCCTTCCCCGTGCGGTGCCACCGTGTCAGCTTTCCTGGCCCCGCAGGTCCATCCATCCTGGAAAGGCCACGCGCTTCACTCCTCTCCCAGTTTCCCACCCTACAACTCCCGTGCCAAGCTTTCCCCAGGAAAAGCAGCCTGGGTGTAGGATGTGATTGGTGAGCCCAGCTTCGACCAGCAGGAGCTCACACACTGAGCTCACTGCGAGGCACTCTCGTTAAGTGGCTGTAAAACACCAGCGTGACACAGGAACAGCAGAGTATTTCCCTCTCTGCTTTGCTACAAGTTAATTTGTAGGCAATTACAGCAGCTTGAAACACTCGCATTTGCTCTGCAGGAAGAAGGAGGTTATTTCAGATTTTTAAATTTTTTTTTGTAATTAATTATTGATGATTCGGATCAGGAGCCATTTATTACCTCCTTATTTTACAAACAGTTCTCAGCCTAACGGGGCGTGCGGTCCACGTAGACGTGGATAAATCATTTATTTGGCCAACAAATCGGTGTGAGGGAAGGGATTTTGCCTTTTGCACCTTGGATTTTCAAAAGCAGGGAAGCTGAGCTGTTGTCAAGCCTCATCTGGCTCCAAATTGTGTTGTAGTGCTCCTTTTGTCACATGGAGCGCTTGTTTCCTGCTGATAGCAGGGAGCTGATGGCAGATAATTGCCCTGACAGATTTAGAGGGATCAGGCGGAGTTGAGAGCCAGAGGGTTATGGAGGAGGAAAGGAGGAGGCTGCGGTTTCACTGGCGAGGAGAAACCACAGGGAGACAGCCTTTCCCTGGGTTCAGAAGCCACCAGCCATTCACGCCTTGGGAATGTTCCTCCAGGGTTTGTGTGAGCTCCCCATTCCACCACAGAGCGCAGCCAAGCTCACAGCTCCCCAAACCAACTGGTTCTAGCAACCCATCAGCTTTGGAACTCTGACTGTGTCTCTGCTACGTCCGAGGTGCATAAAGAAAACGCCACAGAGTCCAGGCTCATGAACAAGTGGAAGCCGAAGCTACTTCTTTAATAATTTTTTGACTACTTTTATAGGATAGATCACAACAAATGTGTTGAGTGGCAGTAGGTAATTGGTTCCTCGGCCATCCACCCCTTGAGAGGATTGGCCAAGTCTTAAGATACCTGTTCCATAATATTTTCAAAGTCAAAGCCATAACAATCTTGCAAAACAGCCTGCGAGTGCAAGGAGTTTATGGAACTGTGACCTTGTTTAAAATAGTTGACATAGGAAAGACAGTCTGCTCACAGAATAGTGAGAAAAGGCTGAAGAATTTCTCTGCTTCCAGCTTTTTAGCACCTACATAGCTGCACATCCTGTGGTCAAAAGATGGGCAAACAGAAAAATCCAAGCCCTCTTTGCCGGAGATTTCCACACCTGAGCATGCAGGAGCAGCGGGGAAAGGGTGACATCAAATCATGGAACGGCTTGGGATGGAAGGGACCTTAAAGCTCATCCAGTTCCAACCCCGACACCTTCCACTGTCCCAGGCTGCTCCAAGCCCCAGTGTCCAACCTGGCCTTGGGCACTGCCAGGGATCCAGGGGCAGCCACAGCTGCTCGGGGCACCCTGTGCCAGGGCCTGCCCACCCTCCCAGGGAACAATTCCTGCCCAATATCCCATCCAGCCCTGCCCTCCTCCAGTCTGAACGCACGGCCCCAAACGGTTCCTCGGCTCATGAGTTGAGACCGACAACACCCACAATTTTCTCTCTTTCTACAACAATTCAGGGGAAATGTTTCAGGGGAAATTTCGGGTGGTTTATAACACAAATTATATCTATTACCTATCTAATATTTTGGCTAAAAATAGGGACAGGAACACCCAAAGGCAAACATGGATGTGGCCCTTGGGGACAGGGTTTGGGGTGATGCTGGTGGGACTGGATGATCCTGAAGGGCTCTTCCCACCTTGATGATTCCATGACTCCTGGGAATGCTCAGGTGAAGGTGGTTTCGGCTAAAAAGGAAGGTTCTGTGTTGGAGTCAAGGAATTGGTCATTATGAGCTTCTCCTGAGAAAACTGTGGGAATTTTATGTATTTTTGTTAAACTTAGAGATTGGATTTCCAGCTGAAACTGGTCCTGGCTTTGGCCTTGTCAGGGCTGCATTGGTGAGAAGGTGGAATGAGCTGTTCCCAAGAATTATGGGAGAAAATCCGAGCAATTGTTGAGAGAGAAAACTGCATTTTTAAAGGGAAATATTAAATATCCGCTTGTCAGTTATTCATATGTTCCAGGAATTTGCAGGAATTATTTCGTGTAAGTTTGAGTCTTCCTGAGGCGTTTTGGAGTCCTTTCACAAATCTGATCATTGAAGCAAATTGGGACGAGGAGATTTTGCCTCAAATACTTGGAGGTTGCTCTGGTGGTGCAAACGGAACCCAGACGCAATTAAAATCCTGTTGAATTAAAATTTTTCTCTGCCGGATAAAGCGCCAAAAAATGATGAATAGAAAACCTTCAGTCACTCAAGTCCCGTAAATCCCAGTCAATAATTTTATAGCCTTTCCACTCTTCTGCTCTTAGCACAACTTAAAAGCGTCGGAGTGAAAAAATCGCCTAACGAGTGCTCCCGCTATAACAAGACTATTACTTCCATTGATTTTCCAAGAGGAAAACCCCCAGCTAAAATTCCAGAAGGAGATGAATACAACTGCCTTTTAATAATATTAACTTTCTGGCAATCAATAGTTTCTCTCATTTTACACCGTACTTTGCTACACCCCAGTCACTGTACAAGTCATGAGAATCAATGAAGAGCCTGTGGATCTGCAAGGACCTTTCCAAAGGCTGGTGTAAGGGACAAAGATTAGTTAAGTCCAGCCTGGAAAGTCAGAGTTTAAGTTTAAGCTCCAACAACAGCACAGTGCTGCTGGGGGTTCCGTATCCGGGGGGATTTTGGGACACAAATGGTTGGGTTTGGTCCTCATGATGACGGATATGCGAGGATGGAAAAGACTTTGAAGTTCATCAGGTCCAAATCTTCAATCAGGGCCACCCTCAGCCAGTTTCAGGTCCAGATTTGAGTATCCCCAAGGATGGACACTCCACGATTTCCCTCTGCATCCCGTGCCAGTCCTCAGCTCCTCCCAGGACAACTGTTCCCTGATGTTCCTGTGCCTCCCTTTGGACAATTTTCACACCCTGCTTTCTTCAAACCGTTCATATTTAATTTATTTCATTTATTATTTTATTCATTTAATTTATGAGCGTGTGTAGGCAGCCCAGGGACATTAATTACAACACAGGCTGATGGGAAACCTGGGATAAGGACATTCCAGCATTCCAGGGAATCAGGACATATTATGGCTTTTCCAGCTGTCCTGAAGAAACTCCAGGGCCTTGGATCCTGCAATCACTATCCCAGGTTGCTCCAAGCCCTGTCCAACCTGGCCTCGGGCACTTCCAGGGAGGGGGTTTCCACAACCTCTCTGGGCAACCACAATAATCACCCCAAATTGGGTGTCCATCTGCAATTCCACCTCCAGGGTCCATCCGGTTCTGTTGGAAAATAAGCTTTGGAAAAACAGCTGGAAAACTTCAGCTCCAGTACATTGTGCCCCCTTCCTCTTCTCCTTGATGGAAAAAACCCCTTTGTGGTGTGGGTTACAATGGGGGCAGAACCTACACCTGATTGTAAATAAATGTTGTAAAAATAAAATGTATTTCTTTATGGGGCTGGATCGAAATTATCTTTATTCCAACCCAAGCCTTTCCATGACTCCAAATCCACGATTAAATAAAATTGCATTTTATCACCAGACGTCTTCTGGAGTGTTTTTATCTCCTTTCCCTCTCAGTCTGAGCTAAATCCAGCATCTCCTCGGCCATGTTAAAATATTCCTGTGCTGAAACGTAAAGAAATCCCAGGGTTGTTGTGAGATTTCCCTGTAGGAACAATAAGGAGGAAACCTTTTATTCTCCATGCTTTCCTTCCAATTAATTATGTTGATACAAAAGTTTGGCTACAATAGGTTTTCTTCAGAGAAAGCTGCTTTAAAGCTGGTGGGATTGTCATGATTATGAGACTGGGAGAACTTTAAAAATACTGCATTTTAAATTTCTCTGAGGAAAGAATATTCCTGCCTTGGGTATTTCTGTTTTGGGTGAAAGTCTTTTTGCCAAACAAAATTCCTGACTTTTGATCAATCCTACAAGGAAACTTTGTGAGGACAGAGACCTAAAAACCAAGGCCTAGAGAATATGAAATGGAAAATATTCCTCATTTCCAGGCATAAATTATCTGCTTGGGGATAAACAGTTAATTTGGATTTTGTTAGTATTTTCCAAGTGTTCCCTTGCTTTTTCTACACACCAGCAGAAGCTGCTTCCTACATCCAATTCCAGAGTCCTCCTTCCCTAACATGGCCTTGCTGTTCAGATGTTTTTTGGGGACAAGGGGTCGGTGTGAAGAAATTAATTAGTAATAAGAACAAATTATTTGTGTCCCAAGAGATTCTCAAAGAAAAAGACCCTGCTGGTGTTTTCTGCAAGAACATCTTGTGCTGCTTTCACACCCTCTGAGGAAAATAATCTAATAAAAAAGAATTCTAAAGACTGGATAAACAGCAGCCCAAGAGCCAGAGCCAGTAAGAGCCAATTCAAAAGCTTTTTTGGGTTTTGCGTTATCAATGTTTGCTCATTTTTCTTAATTTTTCACCATTCTTAATTCAAATTCCTGGGGTTTTCCCTGCGTTGTCCCTACTGCAGCTTGTGAAATCACAAGGACATGCCAGTCCCTTTAGGATTTCTTATTTATGACCCTCTCCAAAACATACCCAAGCATTTTTCCTTTGCCTTCCTGCTTGTACAGATGTGCTGCAGGAGCCTCTCAGCCTGGAGGATGTGGCACAACAGGCGAGGGAAATGCCCCATTTATGGCCTTAAATCGCACCAGGGGAGGTTCAGATTTACTAGGAAAGAAATTTTATCCTTCAAGAGTGGTCAGGAATTGGAATGAGGTGGTGGAGTCACTGGAAGTGTTCAGGAGGAGTCCCGATGTGGCACTTGGGGTGATGATGATGGTGATGGTGGGACTGGATGATCCTGAAGGGCTCTGCCCACCCTTGATTCCATGACTCTGGGATTCTGGGATGAGCGGTGCCAGGCCCTGATGTGCCACAGGCATCTCCCAGTGCTGGTGGAGAAGTTGGATTTCATCCAGGAGCTCAGAGCAGCTGCCTTTCCCCACACTTGCTGCACGGAACTGTGGTGGGGTTAAAGCTCCGCTAAAATTCCTGCACAGCCCCAAATCCTGACTCCACAGCTTTTAGGGGGATTTCAGGCAGCCAGGGATTTCAGGGATTGCCAGGGGTTAGGGACAGCCTGGGTTTGATGGGAATGCTCTCTGTGGCTGAATTTTTGGTGCCTGCGAGGACACACAAACACACACAAAGTGAACTTCTCCCTCCGTCCAGCCCCAAAAGACGCTGCTCCCCAAACGAACGATTAATGCCCGAAAAAAGCCTGAAAAATGGCTCTCCCTTTGACCTTTCTAAGGTTTGTCATTTGGTTGACATACCCATTACCTCCAAAATCAAATGTGTTTGTCTAAACATTATTCTGATGTTTGCTTTGGGCCCTAAAGGTCAGACAGCTGACCACTAACTCGCTGACAGTGATCAATTCCGGCTGAAATCCTGTCACTGGGCCTGTTTATTCCGCCATCCATCTCTGCTTCGCCAGCCTCCCCCGCCACTTTCTGCTGTTGAGGCGCTTTTAAAGCTAACAATAATCCAATTTGGGATTGATCAATGGCAGCGTGTGGTCAGTAAGCAAAATGACAAAGTCTGCGTGCGGCCGCTGACCGCAGCCCGGGGCTGCTTTACGTGGGGCCGATTGCAGATTTCATGGAGGGAAAGGGCTCCCAGTCCAGCTCTTCCAGCCAGGAGGAGGTGGTGGGAGCCAGGATTGGTGTGCTCGGGGCTGGCATTTCCGTGCAGTTGATCTGGTTCCTCAGGTGGCTGCCTGCTCCTGGTCTGAGGTACAAACTTTTCCCAAAGCGTCCAGGGTTTTGCTGGAGTGCTTTTCCAAGCAAATTCCACTGTGAATTCAGCCTCGTTGTTGGCGAAAGTTTGTGGTGATTGCTGGGAGTAACTCAGAAGGAAAAACACCACTCGCCTCCACCGAGCTCTGAGCACACAGTAAGAAGGGGAGAGAGGGAAAGCTTCTGATTCCCAGGATTTGTAGGGTTTTTATTTAAAGGGAAGGAAGACGAAGAACCACGAGGCTGTTCCCTTGCTGTCAGTCAGCTAACGCAGAGTAATGGCAGAACAGGAAGAGGGAACAATTTAGGAACAACTTTCTGGGCTTGCATGGAGAATGTATTGCCCAAATCATCCCCAAATGTTCTGATGCACTGGCACAGGTTGCCCAGAGAGGACTTAAAGACCTTAAAGAGGACATTAAGGATCATCCAGTGCCCCCCCTGCCATGGGCAGGGACACCTCCCACTGTCCCAGGCTGCTCCAAGCCCCAATGTCCAGCCTGGCCTTGGGCACTGCCAGGGATCCAGGGGCAGCCACAGCTGCTCTGGGCACCCTGTGCCAGGGCCTGCCCACCCTCCCAGGGAACAATTCCTGCCCAAGATCCCATCCAGCCCTGCCCTCTGGCACTGGGAAGCCATTCCCTGTGTCCTGGCCCTCCAGCCCTCGTTCCAAACCCCTCTCCAGCTCTCCTGGAGCCCCTTTAGGCACTGGAAGGGGCCCTGAGGTCTCCCCGAAGCTTCTCTCCTCCAGGCTGGTCTATCCCAACCCTCTCAGCCTTCCCATCAGAGGTTTTTAATCAAGCCTTTTAATCAAGGGGTGGGAGCGAGATCCTTTCAAGATATTGGAGGATGAAAAAGAGGAGTGAAGTGCAGTGAAACCAAGGCTGGAGAGCAGGGAAAGGTTCTTCCCCCAGAGGGTGCTGGGCACTGCCCAGGCTCCCCAGGGAATGGGCACGGCCCCGAGGCTGCCAGAGCTCCAGGAGCGTTTGGACAGCGCTGCCAGGGATGCCCGGGGGGGATTGTTGGGGGGTCTGGGCAGGGCCAGGGCTGGGACTGGGTGATCCCTGTGGGTCCCTTCCAGCTCTGGATATTCCACGATTCTGTGATAAGATGCTGCTCTGTGCCTTGGCTGCAGTTTCCACTCTCAGGTCCCTCAGGAATTCTGGAGCCAGGTCCATGGAGTGTCCCCTCCTTGTAATAACAACGTAGGAGAGCTCCTCTCCTGGCAGCTCCCCAAGGATAACGGGAACATGAACTCCTGGAAGCATCCTGGAGCCTCTGCTCCAAAGGACGCGGCGCCATCAGTGGCAGGAGATGGTGCCTTTGGAATCCTTTTGTCTGGATTTTGGTGAGCTGCAGAAGTGCTCCTGCTCCTCCCTCCCGCTCCCTGGTCCTGCAGGAGACCCCAGCACACCTCAGTGACTCCAGACATGTGGCACAGAGGTCAGTGACACTTCCAGCAGCCTAGGGACACGATGACACCAATCTTTTGTTGTCAGACTCAGAGATTTTAGATGTCTTCCACCTTACCACAGATGATTTCGGTGGGACATTTTCTGCAGGATGCTGGAAACTCCTCCTGAGAAGGGCACCAAAATTCCCCGGGCATTTATGGACTTGACTCATTCCTTTCTTCTGAAACTGCCTTTTTATTGTGCCTTTTAACCCTGCAAAATTCATGAGGCAGACTCGAGTCCCAGAGCTGCAGCTAAGCTGAGGGACAGAGTTCCAGGTCTGGAATATTTCCTCTTTTGCTGCTGTTTCTCCATCCTCACTGTCCTGGTGAGGAGCAAAGGGAAAACTCCCCTTCCAACAGACACTTCCAAGAAATCCTTGACATCATCTTTTAAATCTCTTGTGTTCCATTCTTCTTTTTGCTGAACCCGTCCTTCCTCCCTGTCCTAATTCCACTTGAAGGAACCTTTCCACACCATTTCGTTTGACAGGAGGGAGAATTCTTTCACTTTTGATAGGATAAAATAGAATTAATTTCATATTTGAGCTTCCTGCTAAGATTCCAACTGCAGATCCTCCGAGTATGCTGGAAAGCAAATCAGCTGGAGATCATTGGGATTGAGTATGGATATGTAACTTTAAAATTTAGGGATATGAGTTGTACTTCTGAATTATGGTGCTCGAAGCCCTGCTCAACCTGGCCTTGGACACTTCCAGAGATCATGGGGCAGCCACAGCTTCTCTGGGCACCCTGTGCCAGGGCCTCCCCACCCTCATAGGGAAGAATTTATTCCTAAATTTGAACCTAAATTTCCCCTATTTCAGCCTGTGCAGGAATGATGCACGGGCAAGGACCTCGCTCATCAGATGGAAAATGCAAAGCCGTTCATTGCGCAGTCAGAATTCCCTAAATCCCAGCACCCCACAGGATATCACATCCTATAAACAGGAAAGATGTTCACCACAGTGTCCCCCAATCACCTGGGGCATTGCACAGATTTTACCTGTTATGGTAACAGGCAAACAATGCCCTATAAGGCCACAAACTCCAATGAACACTTCTCCTAGGCCCAGTCTGTCCATAAACACACAATCCTCTCTCAGTCCATCCCCGGTGACCTGGATGCACTCCCAGGGTCACCTCCGGGCCCAGGACAGAGGCCCTCTCTCTGATCCTCAGGGCCCATCTCTCCACCACCATCCAGTGCACCCCAACAAGCCTGAACCCATATTTGAACCCAAAATAATGCTGAGTCTTGAAGCGCAAGATCTGGTGCTTGTCTAAATTCCTTTTGTCCTTCCTTTCTGAGCTCAGTTCCCTGCTTGGCAAATCCAGACAACGCTGCAGTAGAGAAGATTTGGATTCATCTCAGCCATGCCCAGATCATATTTCCATGCATTCCTCCGAACAGACATCAGTTTGTTGTTAAAATAATAACACATCTCAGCAATATAATCTGCCTCGGATGGCCCGTTCAATAGATTTGTGGAGTGTAATTAAAGCATATCACTACGGTGACAGCAAATTGATGACCTTTTAATTATTTCAGGAGAGCTGAGTGCACAATCCTTTCTCACCTACCTGGAGAAAACAGGGAATGCTTTGCGAGGGAATTAGATGTTTAAAGATGGAAAATTCCTTTTGTTTTTCACTTTGGACCGGGTTTTCCAGCTCTTGCTGGGCTCCAGGGGGGATGTCAGGAGATGCCCACTCTGTCCCAAGATTTTCTTAGGAAGTTTGTACAGCTGAATCCTTCAAATCCTGGGAAAAGCATGAGCAATCCACGGCAGATGATTAAAATCCAAAATAAAGTGGATGCCCAGGAGGATCAGCTCAAAATTCCAAACCCAAAGCAACGAAGGATTTGTTGGGCGTTTGGTCTTTGTGTGGGTAATGGGGAAACGATTCCCATTAATTCAAACTGTTCCCATTGATGCTGCTCTGCACAGCCGATCCCCAAAACCCTCAGGAAGCCAGCGGGCTCTGTATTAATGTGGGAATTACTGCAGAAAGAGGAATAGAATCCCAGCACTTCGGGGAATCAAATTCCCTGAAAAAAAACTATTTTGGAAGGTTTTTCCTCCTCAGCCTTTACCCCAACAACCAAGTGCAGAGGGGGGTTGTTCAAAGCTGAAAAATGTGGGAGATACTGCCTTTTTTCTCCCCCTTAATGAAATTAAAGGCAGCCAGTTAATCTTTAGCAGGATTTTTAGTCATTAATCCCAGAAAGGAGCGGGGCTGCTTTATAACAAAGCACCTCCAGTGAGTGATCTTGATTTATTGGTGTGCGTGGGGAACGCACACTGGGGCTCAAGCAGCTCTTTATAATTGAATCAAGCTTATGATTCTCTGTCAAATAGTTCATTTTGGGCTCGTTCTTGCCGAGTTTTTCCCTTTTTTCCCCTTTCTCATGGCCATTTCCAGCCGTTTGAGTGTTTCCACTGCTCCATCCATGTCAGAGATTTCCATTAAGGGGGTGCCTTCATGATGAGAGAGACTTTCAGCTTTCTTTTAAGTGCTGGGAAAGGGGCAAGAGGGCTGGAATGAAGGATGATGCCCAGGCACTTTTCCGCATCCAAACCCCAGGGATAGAGCAAGCCCAGAGACCAAAAACTTCCAGGGCTTCCCATAGAGCTGCAAAGAAAAAGGTGCCCTTCTTGCTGGGTGAAAAAGCATGGATGAAACCATTCCAGATTTCCAATCCAGGCATTTTTAAGAGGAGCATCCCAGTTTCAGACCATTTCAGACCAGTTACCTAATTCCCAAAGTTCTCTGCTGAGTTACACCATTCCTTTGGCCAACGCCAAATGGCTCCACAAGGGAAAACATTCCCTCCTTTGTTCCAGAAACTTGGCGTTTCCTTCTCCTTGCCCACACCAGAGGGTCTGGACTTCAAACATGATCAGCTGTGCCCTCCGGAGCTGCCACAATTCCTAACAGATGCTGGAATGTCCGTACCCTGCATTGTTGGAATTCAGGCTGTGTGTGAGTAATATTCCATTAGGACTCGGGACCAGCCAAGCTGGAAAAACACAGGGACAACACCGAAATCCACAGCTCCTGCCACATGTCCAGCGTGGTGCACACCGGGATACCCTCACCTGAGCATCCCCAAAACACAAAAAATGACATTTAATCCTCCTAACATTTTTTCCGACCTGAATTCCCTTGCTTTTATTAATGCTTTTTGACCCGAGCTTCTGTGGTTTAATTTCCTGTAGCTCTCAAGTGACAGTGAATCAGGCAGAGACCTTAACCTTGGCTCCCTTTTGCATTTAAAGCTGCCTGGGTTTGACAGTTCTAAACCGGTGTTAATCCCCTTCCCTTTTCCCCCCTTCCTCGCTCCATGTTTGCTCTTTTTTGCAGAATATCAACCTGCACCACCTGAGCCGGGCTTATGGATCGGGAATATTCTGAACACCAACACCACGACAAGGAAAACAAGTTTGTAGCTACAGCCAAACAGGATTTGCTCTGCCCAAGTGCTCTGGGAATGTTCTGGGCAAAAATTCTTCCCTGCCGGGAAGCAGTGAGTGCCCTGCGTGAGGTGGAGGATGCACAGTACAGTTGCCTATTTTTCCCTATAAATGTGGGGACTTTTTAAAATGGAATGTAAAAAAAAAGGGATTCGAGGAGTTCTTTGGGTGTTGATGTTGGGACTGGGGGATCTTGAAGGTCTCTTCCAAACTTGTTGATTCTAGTTTTCTGAAGGAGTCTATTCCTTTCATGAATTCATTTCCCTTCCCTTCCCTTCCCTTCCCTTCCCTTCT
>VZTI01000826.1:92993-104710 GCA_013397865.1 Struthidea cinerea
CCTTCCCTTCCCTTCCCTTCCCGTTACTTTTCCCATTACCTTTCCCATGATTTTTTAACTGGACCAGTTTCCTTCAAGGAGCAGGTTTGGAGGAACTGGATTATTTAATATTTTGATCCAGGCTATTTGCTTTTGTTTGTGGAGCCCGCAAACTCTTTTGACGCTCAGCCTCTACAACCATGTGGATTTTTACACCTTTTCCCTATAAATGTGGGGACTTTTTAAAACAGAACGTTAAAAAAAGGGGTTCGAGGAGCTCTTTGGGGTGATGACGTTGGGGCTGGAGGAACTTGAAGGTCTCTTCCAAACCTGTTGATTCTGGTTTTCTGAAGGCGTTTATTCCTTTCACGATATTTTCTATCTCTGCTCCTCTTCGCTGCTCTCAGCCCCGTTTTCACTTCGCTGAATTCTGCTTTGATTCTGTTATTCCAGCTTTATCCAGCCGGAAATGTTAAAATTAGGAATTCTCTGGAACTCAGGGTGCCTGGACTCAGATTTTCAGGAGATCCCCATCCCTGCACTGGGAGCTGTGGTGAGGGAGATGCTCACCGAGGCAGCAGAGCCTCCGGAGCAGTTCCCTGGCTGGATTCTGCCTTCCCAAAGGATTTTAGCTCCCATTCCCTGCCTGCATTTCTTCCAGCGGCCTTTTGGTGTCATTCTGTTATTAACATGGAGAGCCAAGAGCCTCGGAAATGCTTCCCTCTCCTTTCCAGAGCAAGGCAGAGCCGGGAGCAGATAATTCCGGCTGGGAAGGCACCGAGGGTGAGTTAAGGATGGAGTTAAGGCTCCACAATGGGCCCAGATCCTACTAAAATCCCTAAAAAAGGTGTGTCCATCACTTGCAGGCAGTGAGTTTATGTTTAGGGATGCTCAGCTAGAAACGAGATGTGATAAAAAGCTCAGGAAGCCCAAAGCTGGCCCTGCCTCTGTCCAGGTCCTGGAGGAGAAACCACACCGGGAATGCTGAGGGCACTCGGAATGTTCAGCTGGAGCAGAGGAGATAAAAAGTACAGGAATTCAACATCCCGCTGGGAAATAAAACCTGGAACTGAGGGCTAAGAGGTGACAGAGCATGGAATTTTCTCTATTCCCAGGACCCTGGAAAGCTCAGGATGCTCCTGTGTCCCGTGGAGAGAAGATTCCCAGGATGAGGCTGAAGACACAGGAATAAAAAATGTGGTGGGGCTGCACCACCAACAGATTTTTTGTAGGCTTTTGATTCATCTGGGAGGGAAAAAAATGAGTTGATAGGAAGTTTTCATAGCAATTTCCATAGCAATAAAATAAATTTCTAAAAAAGGGGCAAATTTACCATTTCCTTTTTTTATCCAAGAGAAAATATTCCAGCACTCGGAATTATGTGTGCACGGGGGAATAGTGCAGATTTTTGCAGGGTTTTTTCTCCTGGACTGAAGGAATTTTTTCTTAACTTTAAGTGGTGTAAACGAATAAAATTCATGTAGGGAATGCGCTGGAGCAGGTGGGTCGTGCTTCCATGGACAGATCCAACCAGGATCTGCTGAGGAACTTCACAACGCTCGGAATGCGAAATATCCAACGGCTCTTTCGGGATCTAGAAAATCAGGAAGCGCTTGAGAAACGCTAATGCAGCCCTGGCAGCCAGCGTGAAAGGAATCCTTCCTTTTCCATGGAGTTTGCCCTCTTCCTGAAACCTGCTCTGCCAGCAAAGCCTTGCATTTGTGGTAAAGCATAAAAAAAGTCGTTTTTTCTCCTTTAATGAGCTTTCATCAAACCAGAATTTTGCTTCCTGTGAGCACAAACTGTTATTTATGACCACTGGAAGGGCTCAGCTTCAATGCTGGTATTAAATAACCCCAGGGAAGGCTTCATTTTCCTTCAGACGTTCATGAAATGCTTCTGGAAAATTTGGAAGCGTTCGAAAAATTGTTCCTTTCTTCCTCCTCTTCCCTTTGGGAATAAATCTGTCTCTAGGAATAGGAAGGAAATGGATTCAGCTGGATACCAGACACCACATTCTGCTAGAGATCGGAGTAAGATTGCTAAGGAAATAAAATGAAAAAAAAAAAACCCACCCAAAAACTTAAGGTAATTTGGACAAATTTGCATTTTCGCTGCCTTTATTTCCCAACCCTTTTGGATGATATACTCCTTTTCTTGAAACGGAACGTGGTGGAAAACCCTTAACGATGAGAATTTCTTTCGAAAAAGAGGATTCAGCCTCTGCTGAATCATGCAGGGAGAACTTCCCAGAGCACAGGAAAGGTTTGGGACTGGAAGTTTCTCTGCGATTCCCAGGATGCTGAGGGACACAAGTGTTGCTCCTGATCACAAAGCAGTTCTTGACTCAGATATCAGGAGTTCTCAAACTGCTCCAGAACAGAGAACCTTGGAATGCTTTGGGCTGGGAGGGTGTGGGGGTGCACGATGTGCTGGAAGAGAGATGGGCCCTGAGGATCAGAGAGAGGGGCTCTGTCCTGGGCCCGGAGGTGACCCTGGGAGTGCATCCAGGTCACCGGGGATGGACTGAGAGAGGATTGTGTGTTTATGGACAGCCTGGGCCTGTGAGAAGTGTTCATTGCAGTTTGTGGCCTTATAGGGCATTGTTTGCCTGTTACCATCATAGGTAAAATCTGTGCAATGCCCCAGGTGATTGGGGGACACTGTGGGGAACATCTTTCCTGTTTATAGGATGTGATATCCTGTGGGGTGCTGGGATTTAGGGAATTCTGGCTGCGCAATGAACGGCTTTGCCTTTCTCCATCTGATGAGCGAGGTCCTTGCCCGTGCGTCATTGCTGCAGGAGGGATCTTAAAAGCTCATCCCATTCCACCCCCTGCCATGGGCATGGACATCTCCCACTATCCCAGGGTGCTCCAAGCCCCATCCAAGCTGGCCTTGGACACTTCCAGGGGCAGCCACAGCTGCTCTGGACAACACACATGAAGCTGTTTCCAGGTGTGGGATTCATCCACTTTTCCATGCCCAATTTCCCAGCCCTTTTGGGACAACAACGAGGCTCTTCTTGACTTCCACAGGGTTTGAAGCACCTTCAGCCACCTCATTTGGTGCCTTCATCTGCCCCAAGGAACAAGGGACAGGGCCTGGAGACTTTTCTCTATGTTCATCCCAGTCCTGCCAAAAGTTCTTGCCTCTGCTGAGGAATTTCCACATGGAAAGGGAGGTCAGGCCTTGGAAAAAGCTGCCCAGGGAGGTTTGGAGTGCCCATCCCTGGAGGTGTCCAAGGAAGGCCTGGAGGTGGCACTCAGTGCTCTGGGCTGGGGACAAGGTGGGCATCGGGCACAGCTGGGATTCCATGGCCTTGGAGCTCTTTTCCAACCTTAATTATTCTGGGATTCCATAAAATGCTTTGGATTTATTTATCTGTTGATTTGAGGTCTTTCCTGCAGCCCTTCAGACCCTTCAACCCCAATCACACGCTGACCGCTGGTTTGTTCCAGCAATGTTAATATTTTCCTTTCCCAGCCTGATTTTGAGCGATTTTTCAGCCCGATTTCGGAGTTCCGTCAGCCGCAGGAAGAATAAAACCTGGGGCTTTTTAATCCTGTACCAAGGTGCTGGCCCCTTTCCATCAACCCAATTCTCCACAGAGACACGAGGCAGAAACCTTTTTTTTTTCCCTCAACCAATTCTAATCTCCAAAGTTCGGTTTGAGGTTTCTTGCTGAGGTTTGGAGCGAGTCACATTTTGCCAACAGGTTACTCAGTCTCTGCAGAGCTCCCACCACCTCCTGAAGGTAGAAACACCCCAGCTAGTACATAATGCATGGGGCCTGCGTGCTCCAAACCACAAGTGGCTCAAAAAAGCCCGAGCGGTGAATCCTGCTGGGAAAGTTCAAAATAATGAAAGAACAGCCACTTCTTGCTGCCTGTGACAGCTCTATTTGTGAGGCCGAGCCACCCGGGGAATATGAAACGAAAATATAGTTAATGAGAGCTTTCAATCAGTGCTGGGTACTCAGAGGTTGTGGCAGTGCCTTCTGCTGGGATTTCAGGGCTGTCGAGCCAGAGAAAAATGCGGTGTCTTTTCAGAGGGAGCAGGTATTTTGTATTCTTTTGTTGTTTTTGTATCTTACAACTCGGGAGATTCTTATTCTGCCGGAAAGTCTCTTCCACAGAATCAGCTGGGTGGAAAAGTCCTCCCAGACTCAAAAATCGGACTGAAAAAGAAACAAGAATCCCACTGCCAGAACACCGCAGTTGTAAGTGCCAGATTGGCACCGAAGGGTCTGAAGGGCTGGAGGAAAGACCTCAGAATCCAAAGATCATCACATCCAAAATGTTTTATAGAGTCACAGATTCACTGAGGCTGGAAAAGCCCTCCCAGCCCAGCGAGGCCAAGCTGTGCCCGGTGCCCACCTTGTCCCCAGCCCAGAGCACTGAGTGCCACCTCCAGCCCTTCCTTGGACACCTCCAGGGATGGGCACTCCAAACCTCCCTGGGCAGCCCCTGCCAAGGCCTGACCTCCCTTTCCATGGGGAAATTCCTGCTCCTGGTGTCCAAGCTGAGCCTCCCCTGGCCCAGCCTGAGGCCGTTCCCTCTCCTCCTGTCCCTGTTCCCTGGGAGCAGAGCCCGACCCCCCCCGGCTGCCCCCTCCTGTCAGGGAGTTGTGCAGAGCCACAAGGTCCCCCCTGAGCCTCCTTTGCTCCAGGCTGAGCCCCTTTCCCAGCTCCCTCAGCCGCTCCTGGGGCTCCAGCCCCTTCCCAGCTCCGCTCCCTGCCCTGGACACGCTCCAGCCCCTCCAGGGCTCTCCTGCAGGAGCCACAACTGGGCACAGCCCTCGAGGGGCCTCTCAGTGCCCAGCACAGAGGGACAATCCCTGCCCTGCTCCTGCTGGACACACCATTCCTGATCCAGGCCAGCTGCCTGTGGCCTCCTTTCCATCTCGAGACACCTGGAATCACATCCAGAACTGTTCAGACATGAACGAATCCACTGCTATCTTTTGGAACAGACAACCCGGACAAGGTTATTTTACATTTCAAGGGCTGTTTTCCAAAAAGCTCTGGAGTTTGCCGGAGGAAAACAGGAAGCAGCAGGAAAACCAAAGGAGGGAAGCGTGGTGCTGATGGGAGTGGATGTGTTTTTCCACGCTCCTCAAGAAAAACGAAAGCAGCTGCTACTTTTCCATGGAAGGGTCTCTCTGATTGGCCTGAATCTGCTCTGTGCTCTTCTTCTGCTCTAATGGGGGCAAGTCAAACATTCCCGGGATCCCCCCGGGGAGCAGTTCCCAGCCCCTCTTAATTTGAGTGATCTTCAGATTTCTTCCACGAGGTTCGGAACCAGCCAAAGTGCTCGGAGTCAGCTCTTATCTCTCCCCAGTAAATAAGGCTGGGATTTAAAAAAGCCCATTAGCAATCAATCCAGCTGGGAGATTTAATTTCCAGCACACGCTTGTTTGGTTTGATTGTTCCACACCCCAAGAGTTCCGAGGGATTATTCCCTTTTTATTCCGTTCACACTGGTTTTGGGAGTGACCTGCCCCTCTCTGCTCTCATCCACCTCCTTGGAGTCACTGGTTTTACTGGGACAACTGGGATGTCCTGGGGCTACGACGCCAAGGGAAGCATGGAAAGGAATTTCCCTTGGGATGGGAAATATTCCCATCCTGCTGACCCGGGAGTCAAAGCCAATGCCCTGCTCTGAGCTTTCCACCTGGAGAAGAAAAGCAGGAGCTGCTCCAAACCATCCCAAGCTGTTCCGATCTTCGGGATAAAATCCAGCAGGGCTTCAATAATCAATTGTATTTTCTGTACCTTTATAGACCAAACGCTCTCGGGGTGGGTGCTGGAATTCCTCATCCCGGTCCTTCCCTACAGGGAGAAAAACACCTCGGCTCAAACAATGGGAATAGTCAGAATTAAAACCAAAAAAACCACCCCAAAATAAAATATTTTAGCATATAATAGTGAAGCTGTTGGTGGTTTTGTTCTCTAAATTTAGAGATGCAGTTGCCTGATAACTGTGATGAAATTTGGTTTACCATGATAAGACTAAAAAGCAGAAATAAGATCATTAAATAAAGAGTTAAAGTTGGGTTTTTTTCCCCCCAGAAATACCCAAAATCACTTGTGATACATCTTGGAGCATCCCCTGTTAAGCAAAACCTGTTTCACCCAGAAAAATCAGAATATTGCTGGTCTCACCGAGATTTATAAACAGGATTTGGCTTTAATGTCCAGCAAAAAAATGTGAAAACAAAGATTTGAGGCTTAAAAATAAAAGTAAAAAGTCACTAAAATGTAGAACTTTACTTGTTTTGTGCTCTGTATTTGAGAAAACCAAAAAAGTCACCCCAAAGGAAAATTCAGTTTATCTGAAATCTCTCTGTAAGTTCCCAGACTCAAAAATGAACGCTTTAAACATACAAAAATAAATGAAAATATTAACGAGTATTTCTGCTAATGAATGTTAATGAATACCACTGCTATAAATAGGAGGATATCGATGCAATAAATCAAATCTTTCTAGAAGAAATTTTCTTTTAATCAACACAAATTTAAAAGCAAATCGTGTCCAGACCACAGAAATTTTGTCGAGGTAATTTAAAAACCCAGCTCAAACCATGGCTGTGCTCTGGTTTAAGCTGAGTCTAGGTTTTTACGAGTTATTAATTAATCAGTTATTAATTAAGACATATATTTAGCAGGCAGGTAGGCAGAATTCCCTCAGAAATTATCCTTAAATACCCAAAAAATTCAAGAGGGATCCCAGAGTTTGAATGGAGATGAGGATGGATTTAAAGGGAATTTTTCTTGGATCAAACCTTTAAAGGCCAAGGAACGTTTAATTGTGGATTAAAGGGAGTATTAATTTCTCATCAAAAAATCAGTTTTTTCTGGTTTCAGCCTTTAAATCGAAGCCAGGTAAGAGGATGCAGTGAAAAAAATTCATAAAGCAACAAAATCCTGAATAAAAAGGTTTTAAACTTAATAAAGACCTTAAATAGGCATGAGTATAAACCAAACCCTAACAGGGATTAAATTTGCAGTTTGGATTAGAAATCCAGATTAAAATTTAATATTATCCCGATAAATAATATCCGTATTCTGAAGAAAAAAAAATGGGATTTTTTTCCTAGCCAAGGATAACATTCCTGGGCTAAAACATTTGTTTTTATTTTTATCCTCAGCCTCTTCCACGATAAATTGAATTTTCTTGAGTTTTACCTCTCAGATTTAAGGGTACGAGGTGACCCTTTCCAGTGAGGACCCTCCTGGCGGAATTTTAATGTCTCCAACAATGGATGTCCCAATAAAATTAAATTCCTAATCCCATGTTTTCTCCAATCCCTGCAATTTTGCCATCCAGAATTGTCATTGTTGCTATTTTTTGGCTGTAACTCCTCACAGATAACAGGCATTATCTCTCAAAATTGCTGCTTCTCCAGAAGGTTTGAGAGAATTTTGTTCAATATTTTGAATTAAGATTTTTTTTATTATTATTAATTATTGAAATTAAGAATTTCGAATGAAGATTTTTTAATTTATTAATTGTCCAGATTAAGAATTTTGTTGAATACTTCACCTATTTCTCATTATCACTTGATTACCGAGGCACACTCAGCAGAGACACCCAGAGCCCTGCCTTTAGCAAAGAATTTTCATATTTTGGAAAGAAATTAGCTGATAAAATAATGGCAATGAGATAAATGCCAAGAAATTGAATTTATTTTATGACAAAACAGCTTTTTTAGGCAGAATTCTGATGAAAAAAACCTGCAGGGCGGGACTCCACTGGGAAATAAATCATAAAAACACCTAAAAAATGGGTTTGAATAAATATATATTGCAGTTTAATGCTATTTTTTGGCACTTGGAGGGCTTTGAAGGAGGACAAAGATGCAGCTTCATCCTGGAAACTTTGAAATCTTCCCCCAAAGCCTTTTGTTTGCCCTAAGATTCCATAATGCCAGGCTTTTAGAGTCAATAACCCATTAGTAATCAAGAGATGTATCATTTATTAATTATGGCCCGTATTAATATTTAATCCTTCGGGTTGCCGAGCGTATTTCGAAATCTACTTTTTAATTACATTTAAAAAAAGATAAATCTTGGAGGCAACCATTAGAAAAGTCATTTTTCTGGGCATTATGGCTTCAATTACTTTGGAGCAGCTGCCTGGGAACTCTCTGGGATGGAGCAGCACTTGGTAAAAGGAGCCATCTCAGCTCCTCGCTCCTCTGAAAGCTTCAGTGGATATTGGAGCGCAGGGAATGGTCCCAAGAATTTCCTCGGAGCACTCAAGGGCCTCTGGAATGAGCCCCGGGAATGTGGTGCAGGAAGGAGCTGCCAGGGAGGAACGAGCTCGGCCTCGGCCCCGAGCTGAGATCTTCGGGATATCAAAGAGTTTTCAGCGCCTGGGGTTGGGAATTGTTGTCCAGAGTTGGATTCCTCGCTTGCAGGAGCCAGGGAGGGGTCAGGCAGTGAGGGCAGTCCCTTGGAAGTGCCCAGATCATGGAATGGTTTGGGTTGGAAGGACCTTAAGGATCATCCAGTGCCATGGGCAGGGACACCTCCCACTGTCCCAGGCTGCTCCAAGCCCCAGTGTCCAACCTGGCCTTGGGCACTGCCAGGGATCCAGGGGCAGCCACAGCTGCTCTGGGCACCCTGTGCCAGGGCCTGCCCACCCTCCCAGGGAACAATTCCTGCCCAAGATCCCATCCAGCCCTGCCCTCTGGCACTGGGAAGCCATTCCCTGTGTCCTGGCCCTCCAGGCCTTGTCCCCAGTCCCTCTCCAGCTCTCCTGGAGCCCCTTCAGGCCCTGCAAGGGGCCCTGAGCTCTCCCAGAGCCTTCTCTTCTCCAGGGGAACATTCCCAGCTCTCCCAGCACTGTGGGATCGTGGTGATCCTGCTCAGCAGAGCTGGCAGCCCCTCATGGATCTTCCCGGTGGAAGCACAGAACGGGATAAAATCCCTGGTCCTGGGACGGCAAAGATTTCCTGCACAGCTTTGGACAGAGATTTTATTAATAATAAAACCCCATCCAGCTAATAATAATAATAATAATAATCATCATCATCATCATCCTTGCCCAGAGCAGCTGTGGCTGCCCCTGGATCCCTGGCAGTGCCCAAGGCCAGGTTGGACATTGGGGCTTGGAGCAGCCTGGGACAGTGGGAGGTGTCCCTGCCCATGGGTCTGGATAAGCTTTAAATTCCCTGCAATTGATAACCAAACTCTGATTATTTGGGTATCAATAATGCAGAAAGTTTATTTGAAAGTTGTGGATTTTTGAAGGAGATTTTCTGTTTTTGTGCAAGAATTCCAGAGACAACCTGTGGGAATTAATCCCCTCAGCCACAGAAGGAAAAAAAGTCCCTTTTCTGAACACCATTTATTGGAGAATCCCAGTGAATGAGGAAGGAAAACCAGGACATTTAAAGCTGAATTATTTGCAGGTCGAAGCAGGTTCCATAAGGAATATCCATCAAATCCCAAAGGGAATATTCTTACTGGGACCATAATGCCCTTAGCTCCGTGCAATGATTCCTGCTTTATAGCCCAGACCCAGACAGAGAAGCTCTGGATGTGTTTCCACAAGGTAAAAACGCTCCAAAAATGAAAAGTGTCTCGAGGCTGAAGCCTTGGATGTTCCCTGTGACCCGGGGAATGTTTAATAAAGACCTCGAACCCAAACAGCAACTACAGCAAAGAAATTTAGCACCTCGTTCCCTGCCAACATTGACATTCCAACCCGAAGTTTTTAATGACTTCCTCTGCTTCAAACCTAGAATCTCTCTTCGCTCCGAACGAGGCAGAATTAGCCCCAAAAGAAAAGGTCTTTATGAAGATATTTGGGTTGAACGTCATTTATGTCACCAAAAGAAAAATATTTTCCTTTCCCAGACATATTTTTGTGTCAATCTACGTAAAAAAAATCGGGAAAGAGGAGGAATTTGGCCAATCTATATAAAAAAATCAGGAAAGAGGAAGAATTTGTGTCAGTCTACATAAAAACATTGGGAAAGAGGAGGAATTTGGCCAATCTACATAAAAAAAATCAGGAAAGAGGAGGAATTTGTGTCAATCTACACAAAAAGAAAATCAGGAAAGAAGAGGAATTTGGCCAATCTACATTTAAAAAATCAGGAAAGAAGAGGAACCTGAGTCAATCTACATGGAACAAAAACAGGGAAGAGGAGAATTTGGTCAATCTGCACCAAAAGAATCAGGAAAGAGGAGGAACTTGTGTCAATCTACATTAAGAAAAACAGGAAAGAAGAGGAATTTGGCCAAGCTACATAAAAAAATCAGGAAAGAGGAGGAATGTGTGTCAATCTACATAAAAAAATCAGGAAAGAGGAGGAATTTGTGTCAATCTACATGGGAAAAATCAGGAAAGAGAAGGAATTTGTGTCAATCTACCTTAAAAAAATCAGGAAAGAAGAGGAATTTGGCCAATCTATATAAAATAAATCAGGAAAGAGGAGGAACTGTTCCTGTCATTTGCATAATATTAAAACAACTTCTAAAATTCCATGCAGATTTATATATTTGCTTTATAGATGGAATCTCCTGGAACGTAGAACTTGTCCAAGCTGGAGCCCCTGGAAAAGGCCAACCCTTGTGGGATCCAGGGCTCAATTCCCAGTTCTCCCACCCCTCTTTATTGCCCTCAGCAGCTTCTTTCCCTCCCTTTTCCCACGTGGGCCTATTAATTTATGGAGTGCTGGGGAGCCATTTAACGATCCCGATGATGGGAAGAGTGCCATGGAAGGATCCAAGTGGGATTTCCCTGCGGAGAGGTCAGAATGGGGCACTGGGGATGTTTTTGCCTGCGGGCTGGGGGGGTTTTGTCCCAAGGAATGATCCTGGCAGGGGGATACTCCGGAAGAGCAACTTCCCAGATGACGGTAGGGAACGCATGGATTGCCTTTGGAATGTTGTCTCCTGACTGCTCCTTTCTGGTTAATGCTGTGCACACCTGAGAGAGAGGGAAAAATCTGATTATTTCTCCATGATTTCTCCATCATTTTATCCACCTGATAAAGCGGGAAGCGGATTTTCCCATTAGGCTGGGCAACAGCTGGTTCCTGGAATTTCGACACGAAAGGAACGAAGCATTATCCCAAAGACACCGTGGGACCAAAGGACACTAATCACCGCTGAGAACATCGGTCATAAATTATTCACATCTGGGGAGGAACCACTCTGACCTCCAGAAAACCCCCAACCCTCCCGGAGAGCAGCTGGATACAACCATGGCACTGCCTCACCTGGGAACTTCCAGGTGAATTCCATCTCGGAGCGTGCCGAGGCGGGACAGGAGTGGCCGTTGGAGTGGATTCTGAGGGATAAATCACCGAGCTGCTCACTTGTTGTGCATCCTCCCTTGACTGCGCGTTAATTTTTAATGAAAGCCAGTCCTAATGTGAGTCATAAATCCCCGCGAAACCACTTTGGGTTAGATCAGCTCAGGGCAGAGGAGATGAAACCTCTCTGCCATTAGCTGGGAATATGGGAGCCTTCCCCACCCCACATTTCCTCTGTTCCTTCCATCTGAAATTGTGGGAATGTGGGAAGCAAAGCCAGTTCCAATCAACCCCGAGGTCACTATTTATTCTCTTAATTGAATGATGGCTGCTAACGAGGGAGGGTTTTTAGCACTTCTCTGACAGCTGCGGGGCGCTTTCTGGGACGTGGGGTTATCAGAGCAGAGCTGGGAATGGGAATGGGAATGGGAATGGGAATGGGAAATGGGGAATGGGGAATGGGG
>VZTI01000826.1:107420-142813 GCA_013397865.1 Struthidea cinerea
TTTGGGAATGCTGGAGCAGAAATCAGCATTAGAAATAAGCAAATATAGAATTTCTGGGTTTGGAAAGGGAATCATGGCACGGATTTTAGAGGAAAGAACAAATATATCTCGTTTAATACAGTCAGTATTCCACAGTACAGGGGGATTTCCAAAGTTTCTGAGGGATTTTGGGAATGCTGGAGCAGAAATCAGCATCAGAAATAAGCAAATACAGAATTTCTGTGTTTGGAAAGGGAATTTTGGCATCAATGTCTCGAGGAAAGAACAAATGTACACCTTCAATACAGTCAGTATTCCACAGTACAGGGGGATTTCCAAAGTTTCTGAGGGATTTTGGGAATGCTGGATTGGAAATCAGTACGAGCAATAAAAAAATATAGAATTTCTGGGTTTGGAAAGGGAATTTTGACATCAATGTCTAGAGGAAAGAAAAAAATACATATATTTGGATACAGTCAGTATTCTCTAGCAGAGAGGCACCAGGATAACATTCCATAAACATTTTCCTCACACGTATTAATTACGAAAATATCCCGATAAAACACTGTTTTGATGCCTTGGGAAGGTGTTTAACGCCAGCCAGGTCTAGGAAAGAGCTGCAAGTTGAATTAAATGCAGCAGGAACTGAGGAATCCAAGGGATTTGAGATGTTTAAATACCCACAAAGCCATTTGACACAGGCCCAGCTCAACCTGAGCAGGTTTCCAGCTTCTCCTGGCAGCCCAAATTCCTGCTTTTGGGAAAAGGTGTCTAACAGGAATCTTTCCTTCTGTGTGCTGTGGCAAAAAGTAGAAAAGCTTTGCTAGGGACAGAATTATTGTGTCCTCAAGAGTTCTCTCCACCAGAGCAAAACCAGCTCCATCTTTTATTTATCCTGCACGACTTTGAGGTGCTCATTCCCAACACGAGGTCTCTTCCCAACACTTCTTGGAACTCTGCTCCAGACTTTCTGCTGGGCCTCAGCCTGACCAGAAAACAGAAGGGTTTTTGTGGAATGGCCTCAAGTGCTGAGTTTCTGTCCCTCACAACTTCAAAGGAGGAAAGGCTGAGGGAATTGGGATTGTTCAGCCTGGAGAAGGCTCTGGGGTGACCGCGTTGCGGCCTGAAGGAGCTGCAGGAACCATGGAGAGAGACAATTCCCAAGGGCTGGAGGGCCAGGACACAGGGAATGGCTTCCCAGTGCCAGAGGGCAGGGCTGGATGGGATCTTGGGCAGGAATTGTTCCCTGGGAGGGTGGGCAGGCCCTGGCACAGGGTGCCCAGAGCAGCTGTGGCTGCCCCTGGATCCCTGGCAGTGCCCAAGGCCAGGTTGGACACTGGGGCTTGGAGCAGCCTGGGACAGTGGGAGGTGTCCCTGCCCTGGCAGGGGTGGCACTGGATGGGCTTTAAGGTCCCTTCCAACCCAAACCAGTCTGGGATTCAAACCAATCACTGGGAAAATCTTGGATCTTCAGCTGCCCAGCTTTGTGCTGTCTGGTGTCCTGACCCTTCCTCATATCCCAAACAGAGTCAGGGATTGAAGGAATGACTTTCCCAGGCACAGCAAGGAGCTCTGTTTGCCATTTTGGGATCATCCAGGTACCCCTCAGCCCAGCCCCTCTCAGTCCAGCCAGGCTTTTCCTCCATTCCAGGGGCAGCTCCTTGGGAAGAAGGGACAGGGACAAATCCCTGCTGGCCACTGTGGAATTTCTCTTTGCCCTTTTGGCTTGGATTCCTTGGTGCAACCAAAACTTAGTCCAAAGTTTAAGTGCAGTGAACTGGGCAACCATGTCTTTGGATCAGGCACAAATAGTGGTATTTTAGGTGTGTTATAAAGTTATCAAACAAATAAAAATCCATTTTATTTTCTAGAATGCAGTCTGGAACAATTAATGTAAAATTAATTTACTGATTTAAATGCCAAAGAGTGCAGACATTGCAAAAAAACCCTCCAAAACTCCACAGAAAACAGATGAAAAGTCAGATTTATTTCAATATATTTCACCTGACTCTTCTGCTACATTTTTAAAAACAATATTTAATATACAGAAAAAACCAATTTTGGTGAATATCCCCCAGCACTGCCACAATTTTCAAAGAAGTCCTTTAAAAATGTGTATTTTTCAGGATAACTGTTTTGCAAATGCTCGCAGGAAGGAAATACATTAACAATGAAATAAACACAACGAGCCATAAACTGTTTAGCACGGAGCTCCTGTGAATTAAAAGGCAGAGCAGCATTGGCCAAAAGTCAAGGTTATGCTGACACATTTATTTCTCCATAAACGAAGACTGTTTAGTTTTAATGCATTTGTGGTTAGCGAGAGTTTCGAAAGATCAATGTAAATTCATTTCGAAGGAGTAAATAATGTCTTAATGAGATTTCTGACAGCAGCTTTCGCACCTTAGGCTTCCTCACCTTTCCAAACGCCCGAAGGGGAGCCCGTTTTCCCTGGAATTTTACAATAAACAAAAAACATCGGGCAGGATTTTATGGGCTCTGTCTGAAGTGTGCTGGGGGGAGCTGCAGTTTGGGTTTAACAGCTCCCCTCAGTCCACAGAGCGTTACTGTTTTCCTCCTCCAAAGGGCTTAACTCAGGGTAAAAAAGAAGTTAAATGATCCTTTTTTGTTTCAGGAATGGGTGTTTTAAACGTTTTATAACTAAAACCCGACTCAGTTGTGGTGTGGGGCTGCTGAGTTCTTCCACTGGTGTTGAAGGGGTGAAATCAGTACCTGAAATCAGACACTCAGTGAGTGCATCAGGGCAGGGATGAGGATTTGAGGCGGCCTCGTTTCCCACAGGGATAAGGCCACAAGGATCGGGGCTGTCCCAAAAAGTCACCCCAGTCTTTGAGACAGCACTGATGGCGAGGCAGAATTTGAGGCTTGCAAGAGGGAACATCACAGAACTGATCCTTAAAGATCCATTCCCACCCCTGCCATGGGCAGGGACACCTCCCACTGTCCCAGGCTGCTCCAAGCCCCAATGTCCAGCCTGGCCTTGGGCACTGCCAGGGATCCAGGGGCAGCCACAGCTGCTCTGGGCACCCTGTGCCAGGGCCTGCCCACCCTCCCAGGGGACAATTCCTGCCCAAGATCCCATCCAGCCCTGCCCTCTGGCACTGGGAAGCCATTCCCTGTGTCCTGGCCCTCCAGCCCTTGGCAATTGTCTCTCTCCATGGTTCCTGCAGCTCCTTCAGGCCCTGCAAGGCCACACTGAGGTCACCCCAAAGCTTCTCCTCTCCAGGCTGAACAATCCCAGCTCTCCCAGCCTTTCCTCCCAGCAGAGCCAGACCAGGTTACTCCAAGCCCCTCCAACTTGTCCTTGAGCACTTCCAAGGATGGAGTGTTTTCCACAAGCGCGGCTTCAGGCCCCTGTGTGAATGCAGCTGATTTTAGGTTGAGCCCAGCAGCTCTCCCAGGGGTTCCAGTGAATTCCAGGGGCTGCTCACAGTGCTGACAACACCCATCTGCTTTTGGATTCCGGGCGCTGCTCTGAGCCAGCTCTGAAGGAAAAACAGGAAGCACAAATCTGTCACAAATGGTAAGAAAGCTCTAAAAATAACTCTCCAGCTTGCATGGAAGAGGTTTTCAAAGTGTGACACTCTGCAACTCGCCAGATCTATAAGGGAGTGTTCTGGCAGTCAAATACAGAGAAACATTCTCCTTCCTAATGGCATCCAGCTCCCTGATTTTATTCCTAATAAAGTGGCAGGAAAAATTAACTGGATCTTAAAACTGCCATATCCTTGTGACTGCTCCCCATCCCTGACCCCCAAGCAACATAATTCATAGGAAGGGCTGCTAAAGCTTGGCAGGAATTCAGTATTCCTTTGGCTCTCATCTCCTGGGGAAGCAAGGTGGTGTTCCATGAGCCATTTTTCAGGAAAAAGACACATGGCTTCAAAATTCCGTCACTTTTGGCTCCTTTCGTTCCTCCTCCTGGGAGGTTGGGGGGAAATTGAGCTCTTCCCAAAGCACCTGCTCTGAGGGCTTCAGGAGAAGGTTGTCAAAGGTCGTCACAGATATTTTGATAAGATTCTTCATCACCCTGAGCAGATTTGGGATTTGGTCCTTGTTTCTTCTGGCAATCCATCCCAGGAAAGCTGATCCACGTGGGAAGTCACCCAGAGATAAAGTGGGGAAGGATCCAAACTCCGCACCTTCAACTGGAGATCTGTGATTACTCACATCTGATCTTTAACTTATTTCCTTATTTTCTTCTTTTATTGTGAGGGTGGTGAGACCCTGGAAAAGATTTCCCAGAGCAGCTGTGGCTGTGCCTGGATCCCTGGAAGTGCCCAGGGCCAGACTGGATGGGGCTTGGAGCAGCCTGGGACAGTGGAAAGTGTTGAGGGTTGGAAATAAATTATCTTTTTTTTCCCCAACCCAAACCATTCTAAATGCAGCAATTTCCAACAACTCCGGAACAATTGTAAAGGTGCAACCGTGTGAAATCAGAGAATCAGAGCCTGAAACCAATCCTCCATTAAAAGACAAAAAAAAAAAAAAAAAAGTAAGAAAAAACCCCCCCAAACTGGAAAGAAATGAATCAAACCAATCAACCTAGAACCAGGCAGGGACAATTAAAACAGAGTCCATAAAACTTCACAGGGGACTTCTCCAAAAGAGAGGGAAGTCTTGAAGAGTGATCAAATATAACCCGTGCCAGTAATTACACCGAAAGCAAACAATTATCCTTCTCCAAGCGAACCAGTCCAGCCACCACTGGGGTGTTACAATAATAAGAATGCCCAGCAATTCCAGCAGTCCTGCAGGAAAAGTTAAACAGGGGAAGCGATGTGGAAATGCGGGGTTATTTACCCAAACTCATTTGATTTGTGGGATTTGCTCCCCTCGTCCCTTGGCAGCCCTTTGCGCGAAGTGAAGAATTAAAGTGGTTTTAGATTCTTTTTCACAAATCCTCCGGTTTCCTTTTTACTCCGTGAAAAATCCACGACTTTTGCAGAAAAGCATTGTGCAGAAAACACATAAATACCAGAGGCCTCTGGTGGCCTCTGGAAATTTTTTTGTTCATTACTTTTGCATCTTAGATGAGATTGTCCAAACATGGGATCAAAAGTACTCAGGGATTTAAGTGGTTGACAGCATGAAACCCCAAAAGAGATGCTGGGCTATCAAGTGGTTTAAATAAGCACAGAAAGGTTGGGATTGATGATCCCAGAGGTCCTTTCCAACCTAATTAATTGTCTGATAAAGCAGCCCAAGAAATGGCCCCACTCTGAGACAAATCACACTTTGTGGTCTTTGGAAAGCTTTGGACCCTCTTTTGTCTCTCTTAAATCTCCAGATCTGCTGTTGATTTTAGTTCTGGATCAATTGAAATAATCAACCAATCGATCAATCAATCAATTTAGTTGATCACCTGAATCTCTGGAGTGATTGATCCAATAATTTCGGTGTTTTTAGCAGCTTTCTGCCACTCCACCTGCACCCTTGACTTGGATTTAGAACCGTGGATGTGCCTCTGACTGTAAACTGGACTTAACCCGTGAACTCCTTCATGAACTGACCCAGAAAGTACAGGAAAGGGTCAGTCCTGCAACTCTCCCCGAGACAAATTGAACCATAAATCTGACAAGTTTTCGTTGACATTAATTGGGTTCCACTTGTGCACGAAAATTCTCCTTTCTTTGCTCGTTCGTCTGGCGAGCCTGCGCGCGGTGCCAAAACATTTCTGCCGTGCCACCCGCTCAGCCATGTGATTTCCAGGCCCAACAATTTCTCCGAGACACCACAGGCTCGAAGCTCACGGTGGTTTATTGCCCCATAAAAAACAAAACCCTTCCGATATTTCACCAGACTGCTGCTCTCGGAGAGTCAAAGCCAAACTCCCATTTCAGGGAAATTTTCTCCCGGCCTCCTCCTTTTTTTTTTTTTTTTTTTTATGAGTCCTTTCTTCACATCTCAAACCCGCTGGGCCTTGAACAAAAGGCTCCTTTCAGAGCAGTCACTTCTGCTCGAGATGAAGGGCGGTGATTTATGACATTTATGCTGTGTTAGCCAGTGATCATTCAGACGGTAAATTAATGGCCATTTCCCCAGCAGTTCCTCGCCAGTTCCTGTGGCACTGTTAACGTCCCATTTGATCCAGAATCCATGGAACAACCCCCTCGGCAGCTCTGGAGGAATTCTCCTTTGTGGCTGCTGTTAATCCCCAGCAGGGTGAATTCCATGCCCAGACCTGAGGGAGTTCTGCATCCAGAGCCTGTCACAGGAGAGATTTTAACACTCCTGGAAGCCGCTGTAGTGCAAAAATACAAAAATTCATGGAAAAGCCTGAGAAACTGGGGATAGGAAGGCTGAAGGAACAGACTTTGGGCTTGAGTATCCCACTGCTGCACACTGTTCCAGCTAACACACCTCGGGATCTACAGATTCCTTCTTTCAGTTGTTGGGAAGATGTTTCCTGCAGGAAAAGGGGTGCTGGAGGAGAGGATGGCTGCTTCCCTCCCTGCAGAGCCTGAGGCATTTTCAGGAACAAATGGGAAGAATTCCAAAAGAGCAGGAAATGTCATTTCAGCTGCAGCTCCTGCGAGGGAGATCCTGCTTTATGCAGAGCCACAAACAGGAGTTTTCCTAA
Source organism: Struthidea cinerea (assembly GCA_013397865.1). Taxonomy (NCBI): domain Eukaryota; kingdom Metazoa; phylum Chordata; class Aves; order Passeriformes; family Corcoracidae; genus Struthidea; species Struthidea cinerea. The sequence continues at coordinate 114,004 of VZTI01000826.1, forward strand.
GTTTTCCTGAGGGAAAGCACGGAAACCCTTTAGGGAGCATCCTGAGAGTCGCTGATTCTTACCTACAGGAGAAAAGTACCCCAGAGGAAAGGTTTTGCTGCTCTATTTTCCTTTTCATCATCTCCTTTGTCAAAACCATGTTCTCCAGACCAACGTGCCAGACTCATAAATGTGTTTGCTTTTGCCTGGAAAAGCATTGATACTCTGCCATCCTGAAACAAATGTGGGTTTCCCAAACCTCTGTGATCCCCGTGCTTGTCAGGGCAGGGATCCAGGCAGAGCAGTCTGGGCTGAGAAAAGATGACTGAGCAGTTTTACCACCATGTGGGACCTCCGTGTGTGAGATTCCAGCCCAAAAGGGTGTGTTCAGGAGGCAGCTGGAGCCCAGGAGTGGGGATTTATCCAGGGATAGACAGAAGTCCATGGGCAGCAATCCAGGGACAGAAATCCGTGCTGAAATAATCCGAATTACAACCAGTCATGGAATGGTTTAGGTTGGAAAGGACCTCAGAGATTACCGAGTTTCAATCCTCTGCCATGGCAGGGACACCTCCCACTGTCCCAGGCTGCTCCAAGCCCCAATGTCCAACCTGGCCTTGGGCACTGCCAGGGATCCAGGGGCAGCCACAGCTGCTCTGGGCACCCTGTGCCAGGGCCTGCCCACCCTCCCAGGGAACAATTCCTGCCCAAGATCCCATCCAGCCCTGCCCTCTGGCACTGGGAAGCCATTCCCTGTGTCCTGGCCCTCCAGCCCTTGGCAATTGTCTCTCTCCATGGTTCCTGCAGCTCCTTCAGGCCCTGCAAGGCCACACTGAGGTCACCCCAGAGCTTCTCCTCTCCAGGCTGAACAATCCCAGCTCTCGCAGCCTTTCCTCCCAGCAGAGCTGCTCCATCCCTCTGCTCATCCTGGTGCCTCCTCTGGCCTCTCTCCAGCAGCTCCACGTCCTCCCTGTGCTGGGCCCCAGGGCTGGGGCAGCTCTGCAGGTGGGGTCTCACCTGAGCACAGGGGCACGGGGGCACAATCCCAATCCCTTTCCCGCTGCCCACGCTGGAAATCCAGGGCATGGGGGATTCTGGGCTGGGGCAGGTCCAGCTCTCAGCACCAACACCCGCAAGGGCTGCTCCATCTGCTCATCCCAAGCTGGATCAATCCCAGGGGGAGCCAGGTTGGTTTCCTGGGCAGCGGGACGGTGCTTTGGGCGCGTGCTCAAGTTTAAATGTGTGGTTAAGTCCTGCTCCTGCCAAAGAAATCTAAGCCTGTGCTTAAAGTTGAGCAGTCGATTGAATTGTGGCAATACTGAGAGGCCTTTGTGGAATTAATTAATGGATCTGAGCTGCTTTTTATGTCTGTGACCCACAGAGAACTGGGCAGCTTCTGTGTGATTTTTAAACATATTCCCAGTTCAATCCAGGATCCAGACACAAATGGTAGCACACATTGTATGGATTTACGGCATTCCCTGGAGGATTCCGGGTCAATAAAACACTGAATGGATTACAAAGAGGCCTCTAAAGTGTTCACTGGAATTTGCAAGGAATGAATGAATGGCTGTTGGGTTTATGACTGGAAAACATCTTTCCATGGATGCTGCAGCTCGGGCTGACTGACATAACCTCCCTTCTGCTGGGTTTTGAACAACTGCATTTATTGTACCCAGGCCAGAAGGCAAAAAATAAAAGGGAAGCAGAACGTTGGAGCGGTGCACTGTTAAAATAGCCTGGAAAATAATAATGCAGGCTTAATATAAATGATTAATTAGTATTCGGCATGCTTGCTTTTCCTGCTGTAAATAAATCCCAGGCTTCCAGCAGTGCTCTGGAGTTATGCAGCCACGCTGGACACGACGCAAGGAGCTTGGAGCTTAGCTAAACCTTATCTAAAAGTGTGGTTTATACAGGTTTAATTGAAAAGCGAGCTTGATTTTCCAAACCACCAGAAAAGCTCTGGCTGAGCCCCACACAGGAGGAGGAGGTTTCACTCCCAGCTGTGGGTGGAGACAACCCAAAGCAAGCCACAACGAACAATGGTTAAAAATGTGAAAAACTAAGTTCCTGTGAGGGAGAGGCCACAGGAAGAAACCTCAGCAGTGCCCAGCACTTCCCAAAAGCTGAGGGCCATCCTTGGAGCGTGAGTTCCAGGGACCTGGCACTCAGCGCCCACCCAACCCTTGGATCCGTTGGGAAGAAGGGTCATGGCATTGCTGGCCAGTAAAGTTTTTGGAGCTGTTTGGATCTCAGGATGGAGGAGTTTGAGGAGCAATCTGGTGTCACCCCCGTGTCCCCTCTCTTGCCGGAGGGGATGAGCTTTGCTCCTTCCTGGCTTGGCCATCCGGAGTCACCTGGGGGTGGTTTCAAAGAAGGAGAGCTCAGGCCTCTGGGATTTGCTTTCCTGAGAGATGGCCCATCCCACCAGCAAAGGAAGAACAGCCAGACCTGGATTCCTGCTCGTATTCAGTTCCAGCTCCTGGCAGCAGCGATTCCGTGCCGTGTCTCCACCCTAAATTCTTATTTCCCTACCAGATCTCTATAGGAGGGATTCCAGCAGCTTCAGCCACCTCCCACCTCTCAGAAATCAGCAACGTGCCGAGCCCTGATCACGCTCAGCCACCACAAGCTGTGCCCAGGGAATTGCTGCTGTCAGAGTTTGATACCAGCCCTCAATGGCAGAGCTGTGATAATTAATACATAATGATAATGAGGGGTTAACCAAATTAGCAATGCAATTCCTATTAATATTTTGCAAGCCTGTCCAATCACTTGCACAGCACCCACTGGGTTGTTTTGGGGGGTTTTAAAGGATGTTTCTCCTCCTTCTACAAGAGCACAGGACTTTCGGTGACTTTGAGGAATTAGGGAGGGAGGGAAAAGGTAGCTGGGAACAACAACAACAACAAATAGAAGGAAAGAGTTGAAAAACCCGTGGTTATGGTTTTATCAATTTATTTTTATCAGCAACAGCAGCAAATCCGTGTTCTAGGTCGCTTCACTGAATGGAAAACATCCCACAAGGCGGCCAAATCAGATGAAAATTGAGGCTCCACCTGGAGCTCAAATAAAGCACAGACAGTAGCAATGGCAAGTCCATTAAATTTTAATTAGCTGGTCATTAACTGTGCCATTCATTTGGGATATTGCAAGGCAAGGAAGGCCAAGTACAGGAGGGTCTGGCTTGATTTTCTTAATGGTCTCCTTGTACATTTCTCTCCGTGACTATGATCAGTTCTTTCTAAATTTATGGAGCAATTTATTACCTCAGCGGAGTGGAAATATCAGGGAATGCAAGGCAGGAAAAAGCGGATGCTGTTTTTAAGGAATCAGAGTGTCCTGCGTGGTCTCCTGTGAGAGGAGCTCCAAGAGAGCCCCTAATTACCTCAGCAATTAAACCCAACAGAACGGGCCATGGAACCATTTAATCAAAATGGGCACACAACACTCGGCTAATTCCATGAAAAGCTCATGGAAATCATCAATTTAGCCCAACCTGATGTGAAGAACGAGACTTCAAACTTCCAGGAAAGGCATCTCCTGGAGTTTATTTGAAGCACCAGGAAAGGGGGTTGTATTTCCAGTTTAATGGCCGAGGGCACAATGCCACGCTGTGTGTTTGGGCTTGGGAGAGCTCAAAGCAGAGCTTCCCTAATTGGAGCTGCTCAGATCCCCAGCGTGGAGGTTCATTCCAAGGAATATACCTGCTGCTGGAAAATAGAGCTGCTCCAATTTAATTAGAGAGCAGCCACACTCGGGCTTTGTGATTGGGCGCGTGAATTCCTCCCCGGAGCTGAAACGCCGATTTTTAGGAGCAAAGGGAAAGGGAACTGCTTTCAATTTCCATTTCATTATGCAGTAATGGGTCGTTTCCAGCCCTGGGAAAAAAAAACCAACCCAAAAATCCAGCCTATACCTGGGGCTAACCCAGTTGCAGCAGGTAATGGAATCTGTTTTCCTTGCTGCAGCTGGAGAATGATTGAGCTCGATGTCTTGATTTTGGGCAAGGCAGTGGAGCAGGAAGGAAATCAGCTCCAGGAAAGTGGGGGATGCTTTGAAGTGAAGGGGAAATGCACTTTTCTGGGACTCTCGGGATAGGGCCAATTAAAGCCTGGACATTTTTACGTGGCACAAAAAGTCCTGTGCTCGTACCAAGGCCTGAGGAGGGAGAAAACAGCAGGATTTTGATGCGTCCATGTTTTTGCTTCACCGGGAGCTGAGGATCCATGAGGATGGATTCACTGATGGAGACGTTGTGCCTGTTTGGAATCAGTACTGGTGTCTTTGCCCGGGCGTTTCTCCTGCTCCTCTTGGGAATGTGGGAACTTACGGACACATCCCTAAAGAGCTGAGGAAGGTGTGGTTACTTTATAAATCTGAGCTTTGTCCAGGGAAGTTGTGGATACCCCTGGAAGTGTCCAAGGCCAGGTTGGATGCAGCTTGGAGCCACCTGGGACAGTGGAAGGTTCCTTGCCCATGGCAGGGGGTGGAATGAGATGATCCTTAAGGTCCCTTCCGACCCAAACCATTCCATGATTCTGTGATTCTCTGAGTTGCTAAAGGGATGTTCCTGCTTCTGACCCTACATTTAGTGGGGTGGAAAAGGGCTCTGATCCCATTTCTGGAGGTCTCTGGCATTGTCCTTCAGTATTCAGAGGGTGGGGAGGCCCTGGAACCGTTCCCCCAGAGCAGCTGTGGCTGCCCCTGGATCCCTGGCACTGCCCAAGGCCAGGTTGGACACTGGGGCTTGGAGCAGCCTGGGACAGTGGAAGGTGTCCCTGCCCATGGCAGAGGGGTTGGAACTAAATGATCTTTGAGCTAAAAGATCCTACAAATGCAGTTTTATGTTACAGTTTATTGGACCCATTATTTACTCTTTATTTTCTTTGACTTGAACGCGTTACATGAGATATTCTCTGCCAAGAGCTTTGCTAAGTGTGAGGACTCTGAGTCAATTATATCACCTGAAAGAACAAAGTTTTAAAATGTGCAATTAATAGGAATGGAAGACATTTGTCATTGTAGCAGATTTTGATTATTTTTTGTTAAGCATTTGGTTTTATCCAAGAGCAGGGTGTAAACAAGTGAACCAATTTGTCCAGACAGATGAGAGAATCAAGCTCAGAGTTCTCATCTTAAGAGTTGTCAGTGGATTTATGAAAACTCTGAATTAGATAAAGCAAATCCACAGCAGTACAAAGAAAACTTGACCGGGTCATGTAAAACAACAACTGAGGGGACAATTTGTTCCTGAGTAGGTGATGAGGTCATTTCAGCAAATGAGAAAATGGAATAATTGTCCAGCCATCAAATGGCTGAACCCAACAGGAAAAACATTCACCCTTGTTTTTACTGATGGACCAACACTGAACGCTCCCAAATCCATAATAAGGCAACACACGAACTGCCCTGGTCACCCAGCAGCTCTCCCAGAGAACATTTTAAAGGATAAAAAGTTCAGGATGACTTCCTCCTGCACATACACAGCTTTAGCTTTTCCTCTGTCCCTCTTCCCTTCTCTCCTTCCTATAAGCAGGGGAGGCTCAGGTTGGACACCAGGAGGAATTTCCCCATGGAAAGGGAGGTCAGGCCTTGGCAGGGGCTGCCCAGGGAGGTTTGGAGTGCCCATCCCTGGAGGTGTCCAAGGAAGGCCTGGAGGTGGCACTCAGTGCTCTGGGCTGGGGACAAGGTGGGCATCGGGCACGGCTTGGCCTCGCTGGGCTGGGAGGGCTTTTCCAGCCTCAGGGATCCTGGGATTCTGGGCTCACACGCTGCACTGCCAGCAGGCAGGGATGGGAATGGAGGTGTTGGTATGTCTGATAAGGAAATAACCTCTTGTGGCTGTGGCTTTATCTGCTGTGTTTATCACATGAGGCTCCCACTGCCTGTTTCCTGTGACTTTAGGAGTTTTTGGGCACCACAGGTTGGATTTCTCCCAGATTTCGTTCCTCAGCACCATTAAGGAGATGTGATGGAGGGTGTCCTTGTGCTACTGTGCTGTTGTCCTGCCCCTGGACGCAGGTTTGGGTGAAGATGGAAGACCTCTCTCCTCATCCACTCCCTGAATGTTCCACCCACTGGAATTCCCCCAAGAGCACAAGGTCCTGGGGTCCTTCTGGCTGCCAGCGCTGGAATTTTAGGTTGCATGTTGGCAAGGGCTAGATGGGACATTGGGCAGGAATTGTTCCCTGGGAGGGTGGGGAGGCCCTGGCACAGGGTGCCCAGAGCAGCTGTGGCTGCCCCTGGATCCCTGGCAGTGCCCAAGGCCAGGTTGGACATTGGGGCTTGGAGCAGCCTGGGACAGTGGAAGGTGTCCCTGCCGTGGCAGGGGTGGCACTGGATGATTTTAAGGTCCCTTCCCACCCAAACCATTCTCTGATTCCATAATTCCACGTCCATTCTGTCTTTTGAATGGTGGCAGGGATCTCTCTGCATCCCCTTGGATCTCTCTGCATCCCCTTGCAGCTCTCGGATGCTTCCACCACCTCCCTGCGTGTTTTTCTGTCTTCTCCTGCTGGAAGCAGGAATTTGGCCCACCCTGGCTGTTTGCAGCCCCTCTGAGGGTGTTTAGCTCACAAGACTGTGAAGGAATTGCTGTTCCCTGGTGTGTGGGGTCAGGGAACACCGAGCCTGCTGGGATGGTGCCAGAGCTGTGCACAGGGCAGAGTAAATCAGTCCTGTCACTCTGATCCCTTCCACCTATGGAAAAATCTGGGAATAGCTGGATGCCCCTCCGGGATTATTTCTATGATCTGGACGGGCAATTCCAGCGCAGATCCCAGGACTACAGAAATACCTGGAAGCTGGGAGTCCCCAGGTGTAGCTGGGGATGTGCCCTGAACTTCCTGAGCAGCACACACGGATCCTTCTGCTGTATCCACAGTGGCAAAGCAGGCCCAGGGCCCGGGGGCAAGTGCTACCTTGTGGTTTGCTCCTCTTCATTTACTCCTCACCAACTCCCTGGTCAGATTTGGGCCTGTGCCAAGTAGGACTTTCCCAGAGCAAAGTTTGGACCAGTTGTGGGAGGAGAGTGTGGGGAAGGAGAGGTTTAACCACAGGGATGCAGCGCGTGGTTCCTCCTCCCCGGTGGGCCAGGTCCTTGTCCCTGTTTTTTGCCATCCCAACCCAGCCAGGCAGGATCGTCCCTCCCTTTGGATGCATTCAGGAAAGGATTAGCTGCTGATCCGCTTGCATGACCGAGAGCAATCGCCCTCCTCAAACAAACAAACAAAATCTTTGGCAATTAAAAGAACTTCATTAAGGTTGCAAAGTCAAGGCTCAGAAATTGGCCATTTTCTGAGACTTGTGCAACTTTTATTTGTGGCCTTTCCGTGCTGCCTCACGACAGCCTTCAAAGCTGGTTTTTTTCCCTGCTGAGCTGCTGTTTCCTCCAGCACAGGATGGGCTGCACCCAAATAATGAGCTGAGTTCTGTCCTCTGCCTAACGTGGAATTCCAGGCTTTGCCTGTTGCACAAGCCAGAGCCCGCTCTGCAGATACGGGGTATCAGTTTCCTCATTGCCCTTCCTGTGGTAACGTGGCCTCTGCAGGGGCTCCAAAAAGAGGGGTTTTTAACTCCTTGTGCCCCGCTGGAAGGAGAGGCTGCAACACCCTTGTTTTAAAACGCCTCCAAGAACATCGAGTCCAGCGTTTGGCTGATCTCCGCAGCCGCAAAACATTTAGGAATTTGGATTTTCCATTTCTAAGAGCCTGAGAGTTTTATTTTTCAGCCGTCTTACCACCGATACCAACATCCAAGAACAGACTGAAGTTTGATTGAGGTTCTGAGTTTCAACATTGTGGCAACCACGAGGCCTTAGGTTTGGCCTGTGGAAAACGAGGAATTCATGGCTTGGGATAAATCCTCAGAGCTGACATCAGGCAGGAGCAGAATTGAGATCCCCCAAGGCAGCAGTGAGGTTTTTCTGCTCCTCTTCTCCCCTGACTCATTGGCTTCCTATTTTCCAGATGTGTCCAGGCTTTATCCTACCTTACCCCACTGCCTCGGTTCATTCCCAGATTGGCTCACGCAGTTGTTATGGAAAAGATCCAGGAAGGAATTTGCCAGGTCTGGACCCCCAGTTCAGCTCAAACTTCTTCTTAGACCTGGAGACAGCCCCCTCTTTCCAATCTCTTGGAATTGAGCAACCTGGATTTCTAATCCAATTTCAAACCCAGACACTCTTGCTCAGACCCAGACACCTCTTACAAAATCAAAGATAAATCGTCTTAATTACAGCAGATAAATGGTCTTAATTACAGCAGCCCCGGTTTTCTCAATGCTTGCATTTGCAATATTGTCATTCCTGGAAGGGGAAAAAATAAAAAGGGATAACTCCCAGAGTTTGGGGGCAGAGAGGGGGAGGAAGGAGCTGTTTGTGGTGTGGTTTGAGAGAAGAATGAAGTGCCAAGAGCTGATGAAAAGGGTTCCTCCAGTGGGGTTAATGCCGTGGCCGTCAGGAAAACCAGGGAACAACATCTGGCAGGACTGGGAGTTGGGAAGGACCAGGAAAAACCCTTCCCTGGGGCACTCACGGATGTTTAGGAACAGCAGGGATTTTTAGCTGAGGCTCTTTGAGGCCTTTCAGGGAAGTGGGATCCTGAGCTGGCTGCCCCCAACCACCTCTCCTGCCCTGTCCCCTGCAGCCTGGGATTTTCAAAGCAATCCCAAATAATCATTGGATGGTTTGGGTTGGAAGAGACCCTAAATATCCTCTAGTTCCAGCCGCCTGCCATGGGAACACAACCGGGCAAACCTGGGACTTTTGGGAAGTATCATCTTCTAAATATGAAGAACAAGCACAGGGAGGTCCAGGGAGTCACTTTTCCCCCTCGCTAAATATTTTTCATTAGTTCTAAAAATAAAACTGCTTTAGACAGCTACCTAAGCAGCCCAGACTCAACAAATCTCCTCGATACACGAAAAGAAAGAAAATTTCCTGCCTGTGGTTTGCTTGCAGCCACCGTTATCTCTTTAATAGACACTGAGCTAAGCAAGAAAAGCAGAGTAAAAAAAGCAGATTTTTTGATCTTTTTGCATAACACAGGACAGGCATTTTCTCTTCTCCAGTGACCTTAGAAGCCCCTGTGTTTTATTAATTGCTGGTTTGCGATTTCTCTGAGGAGAAATAAGTGGAAAATAAGTTTTTGGTGTTTAATATAAGACAGGAAAATAGTGCTCCAGATTGAAAGCATGGACTCAGCCCGGAGTGGCTAAATTTGCTCTCCCACAATCGGGAATTAAAAGATGGACCTCCCATCCCATTCGTGGCCCAGGCCAGACTCCACAAGGCCAGCTGCCCCACTCCAGCTCTTCCTGGTGGCCACTGGAATTGGCTCCTGAGCTTTGCAGAGCTCTTGGCCGGACCAAGGCAATCCCTTTGCAGCAGGAGCAGAATCCCAAGCCCTGTGAACCCTCGGCTCCGTCAGTCTAAATATGGAGCAGGGCAGTTTGCTGGGAATCATTTCCAGTAAGGGAGGATGTTTCCTCAGCAGTTTTCGAGCTGGCTCTGACTCAGGCATTCTCCTGGGAGCCCACTGAAGTGGTCATTAGGGAGGCAGCAAAAAGGCAGGGAGGAATTTCGGAACAAAGATGCTCATCCTGGATGAAAGAGCTCTGGAGAATCCTCCTGGCCATTGGCTCTGGGCACGCTTGAGGGGTTTTATTGATGCTGCTGCAAAAGTGGTGCTGAAACCATTCTATTATTTGTGCATAATTTGAAAGACGCTGCATTGTGCTCGTTCCAGCAGCGGGGTGAAGCACCGGGCTTGTAAAATGCTGGGCTCAACCCAGCCCTAATTAAATGTTTCGAGTCGATTAACACCCACCATTGCACCGCAGCGATCGATGGTGGAAGGTTGGAGTTACTGGAGGAGTAACGGGAAGGCACAGCCGGAATTTGCTAAGCCAGGTCTTCTCCCAAGCTGAGAGCAGAGGGAACGTGTCCAGCAAAGGGGCTGGGGAAAAACATAAAGCTTAAGAGGCAAAATAAATATTTCTCCGTCTCTGGTTTTCACCTTTTTGTGAATCCGCATTCCAAGGCAAATTTTTGCTGGATTAGTAGTGGTGGAAAGTTTAAAAAAATCAGGCTTTAACCGTGCTCTGAATACTCAGATTTCTTGAGGTGTCACAGCTGGACACACTGACCTTACTGGGATTATTAATATAATAAAGCTAAACCTGAGTCACAGCATAAGAGTGGGATAGGACTGAGCCTAGAACTGGCAGAGGGTGTCACACAGGCAGCTGGAATTTGGGTTTCCATTTCAATTTATCCAAATTGTGGCTGCTCCTGACCACCAAGTGCTCCAGCATGAAGAGGGCAGCCCAAGTGACAGATCTGCTTCCATGCAGACGTCCCAAAGCCTGTTCTCCTCTCTACAAGTCTCAGGTGGTGCAGAGAGATGAGGATAATGTAAAATATATTTAAATAGGGAGAAATTGTTCCCTGGGAGGGTGGGGAGGCCCTGGCACAGGGTGCCCAGAGCAGCTGTGGCTGCCCCTGGATCCCTGGCAGTGCCCAAGGCCAGGTTGGACCTTGGGGCTTGGAGCAGCCTGGGACAGTGGGAGGTGTCCCTGCCCATGGCAGGGGTGGGATGGGATCTTTAAGACCCCTTCCAACCCAAACCATTCCATGATTCTGAAGGCCTCCCTTACTGACCCCTCTGCGCAAGGCTCAGGCTCCAAGCAGGGATTATCTTCCTTTGGAGGCTGATCCTTATCATTAGTGGGAAGAGTCTTTGGGGGATGTTTACTGCCCAGCCCGACTGAATCACAACTGTTCTGGGCTTTCCTGAATAAACAAGACCTGTCATGACTGAACTCATGGCTGAGTGTTGGATCAAATACCTTTGGCATTGCAAATTTGCTTCCTGGGCATGCTGGCCTGGTGCTCCATGGGGGAAAAAAGACCTGGAAAAGTGGCAGAAAGACACAGGGGGGAAATCCCACATGGGACAGGGGCAGAAAAAAGCCGGGTGGATGCTGAAAGAGTTTTTTAAAAGGAGCTGCAGTTCAAGTGCTCTGCACTGAAAAATGACTCAGCTCCTTAGGTTTGTTCATGGAGGGTCTTGGAGCAGGGGAGGTGGAATTCCAGAAAAGTTTACATCAGGCAGATATGGCAGAGTTCTGTCTGCCCTCAAAACTGACTTTCCTTGGAAAGTTGGATGTTCCCTACAGGTCTTTGCTCCAAAACCTCCTCTCTAAAGATGCTCCCTGCAGTCATTGTTGCTGCAGCTCCACATGTTCTTGTTCTTCACGTCCTTCTCCTTCACACTTGACCTCAAAAATTTATCCTGGCCAGGACATCCTTACCCAAATATCCATTAAAAAGGATTTTTTAAGCTGATCTCTCTGATCTTCTATTTTAAGCCATTAAACCCAGCCCAGCTTTCCCAATAAGCAACTTTTAGGCCGACCCACCCAGTGCACCTGAAATTATCCCTGCAGCTGAATTTAATAAATGAAGATTTAGCAAAACCAACGTGCTGCTACTTGTCTGGGGAAAAAAAAAATATCCTGCAATGAATTACACATAAATATTGACCCTGGAGTATAAATAATGAAGGTAGGAAGCTTTTAAAATGTACATTATTAAACTGGTAGAATGTTTAGAGCTAGGCAGACATCAGTGGTTTAGCAATGAAATGCATGTTTATGAATCCCTTCTAAACAGAGAGTATTAATCCAAAAATTTCAGTTTTAAGAGAATTTTTTAAAAAACCCCAACCAATTTCCAGATCCAGGAAACTAAATTGTCTTTGAGCTGTACAGTCTCTAATTTAAAATTCTGTATTATATATAAAATAACAAAAATTATAAAAAAATATAATATAATATAATATAATATAATATAATATAATATAATATAAATAATAATTTAAAATGTAATATATGTTAAAAAAAATTAAAATAAAATAACCCCTCCTACACACGGCAGGTTTTTTAGGGCCTGTTCCAAGGGAATGGAAAGCTTTCCCACTTAATCTCCCGCTGGAATTTTCAGCCAGGTAAGTTCAGCTGAAAAAGGGAAGGATAGGGATGATAGAAGAGCCTTGAAATAGTTGGGATCTTTGGCTCCAAACCAAGGAAGTTTGAGTCTCTCCGGAAAAGTAAAATTTTCCAAGTTTTGTAGAGAATGTGATTCCCTCTGGGTTTTTCCTGGGGAAGGTGACGATGGAAAGGCACAGGAAAAGAATCTGCTTAAGTCTGAGCAGAGGCTTGAGCTCAACATTGGGACAACCTGGAAAACGGTCCCATGGGAAATGTTGGCAGAGGAGGCACCCAGAGGTTTTGGGTTTAGTTGGTTCCACATTTCAGGTCTTCAAATAAGGCAGGAGATGTTGCCAGGGTGCAGAAAAAGGGAGCTGGAGGTTTCTGGGGTTTTTTGGCAGCTTTCCCCCCTGCTGCCACTGAGGGACCTTCTGGTGACTCTGAACCAGAGAAAGGGGCAGGATTTAGGCCTGGCTTTAAGCCTGGCTCTTCTCACAAGCTGCTCCCAACCATATGGGATTGGAAAAGCTCCACATCTCTACGGATTGTTGTGCAGAACTTCTCCCGGAGCCTGGAAAATCCGTCCCTTGACACAGGAGATCATTTCACTGAGGACCAAACGGAATATTGAGAATCATGGAATGGTTTGGGCTGGAAGGGACCTCAAAGATCATTTAGATCCCACCCCCTGCCATGGACAAGGACATTTTTCACTGTCCCAGGCTGCTCCAAGCCCCAATGTCCAGCCTGGCCTTGGGCACTGCCAGGGATCCAGGGGCAGCCACAGCTGCTCTGGGCACCCTGTGCCAGGGCCTGCCCACCCTCCCAGGGAACAATTCCTGCCCAAGATCCCATCCAACCCTGCCTTCTGGCAGTTTAAAACCATTTTCGCCCAATCCATCACTCCATACCTATATAAAAAGTCCCTCTTTTTATTTTATTTTCTATTTTCTATTTTATTTTATTTTATTTTTACTTTTATTTCATTTTAATTTTCTTCAGTGCAGCTGATACTTGAAATGCCCCAAGCACCGATGCTTCCATTGCTCACGTGGGAAAACACAGCGTGGTCCCTCTGAACTTCCTCTCAACTCCAGGAGAGGGAAGCATGGGAGAGGGGATGCCAGGAACCTGCCGCCCATCCCTGGGGAGGGAATTAGCCAGGGAAGCTGGAGAAGAGCCGGGATTTGTGTGCAGAGCTCCTGGTGGGGCTCCTGGTGTGGCACCACTCCAGCAGTGCCTCGTTGCTCCATGCCTGGCTGGGATCTGCACGGAGAGCCCAGAGGGAGGAATTCCTTGCTTCACACAGTGGCTGCTAATCAACATTTTGGGAAAGGCAATCTCAGGTTCCCAAGCTGTGGAAACCTCTGGCTTTCCCACACTTGGCCCACGTGGTCATCGGCCGGGGCTCAGCTCTTCCTTTGTGCCAGGGACACTTGACCTCTCCCAGTGTCTGCAAAAGACTGGGAATGTTTCACGGATGACCGAGGTGCCAGCCGTGCGGACACACGCATGGACATTTCCCAACAGGGTTTTCCCAAGAGAATTAGGAATGCAGTTTTTCTGGGAGCCAAACCCTATTAGGTTTCCTTTATTTTTTTTTATTTTTTTTTATTTTTTTTTTTTTTTAAATTCCTGCCTTTTTGTTCCCAGCTTTCCAGCTGAGCCTGTTCCACTCCTGGCACCGCCGCCGTTGTACTCGGCTGCATTACTCAGCTTTTGTGCTGCCAGACTGGAGTGTCGATGGAAGTAACTCTCAGCTCCCAGGAGGTGGGATGGAGAGCCCCATTCCCTCTTCCTGAGGTAAGAAATGTCAGGATACAGCTCAGTTATGGGAAAGGTTAAAGGATATGTTGCCTGAGGGGCTGGTCTTGCCAATCCACAATGCCCTTCCCACTCCTGAGCTCCCAAGAACAACCTGAACACTGTGGAAAAATCAGGTTTTCCCATTATATTCCTGAGATCAGTTATAGTCCCGCTGCCATTTTTCCAGCTGTGCCCTGACTGCTTTGTCCAGTGGAAATCTTCCTCATCAGAAGCCAAAATTCCCCTGCCAGCAGCTCTCAGAGGTCACTTACAGGACATTTATATCCTGACCTTAAGGCTGTGTTGCTCCAGCCTGGATGGTGTAACTGGAATAAACCAATCCCTGCTTTCCCCAAACTGTGGATGCAATCCCACAGCTCTGAAGATATTTATACAAATCCACTTATTTCTATAATTCCTGGGCTGCACCCAAAGTAGTGGGGGCAGCAGGAAAGGGATTGGGATTGTGCCCCCGTGCCCCTGTGCTCAGGTGAGACCCCACCTGCAGAGCTGCCCCAGCCCTGGGGCCCAGCACAGGGAGGACGTGGAGCTGCTGGAGAGAGGCCAGAGGAGGCACCAGGATGAGCAGAGGGATGGAGCAGCTCTGCTGGGAGGAAAGGCTGCGAGAGCTGGGATTGTTCAGCCTGGAGAGGAGAAGCTTTGGGGTGACCTCAGTGTGGCCTTGCAGGGCCTGAAGGAGCTGCAGGAACCATGGAGAGAGACAATTCCCAAGGGCTGGAGCAACAGGACACAGGGAATGGCTTCCCAGTGCCAGAGGGCAGGGCTGGATGGGATCTTGGGCAGGAATTGTTCCCTGGGAGGGTGGGCAGGCCCTGGCACAGGGTGCCCAGAGCAGCTGTGGCTGCCCCTGGATCCCTGGCAGTGCCCAAGGCCAGGTTGGACACTGGGGCTTGGAGCAGCCTGGGACAGTGGAAGGTGTCCCTGCCCATGGCAGGGGTGGGATGAGATGATCTTTAAGGCCCTTTCCATCCCAAACCATCCCCTGATTCCATTATTTCCTACCCTGCACAGGCTGGACTTTCCTGCTATAAGGCAAACCTTGATGGCCAGAAGTATAAATTCCATTAAATGAAATTTAAAGTTTGGTCTAAAGGATGAAATACTGGAATTCTTCATCACTTAAACAGACAGCTCAAGCGAACAAACTCCAATGAATTAATATTTCATGGTCTGAAGTGTTGTAGTGTTCCAATTAATTTGGAAGGATTTGGGAGAAAATGGCCCCTGAGTCTGGAAAGAAACCCCAGACTGACCTCACCCACGGAATCTGGAGGCTTTCTTGCTGGTTTAAGGTGAAAATAAAGATGAATCTAAAAGAAGTGGCCAGGAAAACTTCAAGCCAAGTTGGTTACAACATATCTGCAACCACAGGAAAATTAGGCTTGTCCTGGGGTTTTAATACAGTGGGGGAGCCACTGCCAGGATCTGAAAGTCTGGGATGCTTTCCATCCATGCAAAAAAAAAAACCCCAAAAAACCCCCATTAACTGAAACAAGGTAAAAGTTAATCACATTATTTAAAATGTTTTTGAATGTGTGACATCCCTGCTGTTTCTGACAGGCACCTCAATTCCAGGATGGCGTTTTAGACAAAGCTTGCTGACAGGAAAGTACTTTTATTGGAGTTTGGGATATTTGGCAGAGCTCCAGGACTCAGAAATCCATGGCTCTGCACAACCATCCCAGCCTTACCGACTTGGGACTGGAAAAGCTGCTCCTACAACTTCCAGCAGCCGCAGTCCTGCTGTGCCACTGGATTGATCAGCTGGGAAAATCCCACATGGCCCATTCCATGTGGGCAGGGAAGGACTCACAGGGTGGGCTTTGGTTTCTTTTCACTCTCTTGGTCACTTTGGGCTCCTGCCTGGGAAAACTGGGCTGAGTAAATCTGGCATCAGCTATTGGGGTTGTAAGGAGCTTCAGTTCTTCTGGAATTGTTCAGCCTGGAGAAGAGAAGGATCCAAGAAGACCTCAGCGCAGTCTTCCAGTGCCTGAATTTTAGAAGGAGACTTCTAAAAAGGAAGGAAAGGGACTTTTTATACAGTGACAGAACAAGGGGGGATGGTTTTAAACTGCCAGAGGGCAGGGCTGGATGGGATCTTGGGCAGGAATTGTTCCCTGGGAGGGTGGGGAGGCCCTGGCACAGGGTGCCCAGAGCAGCTGTGGCTGCCCCTGGGTCCCTGGCAGTGCCCAAGGCCAGGTTGGACATTGGGGCTTGGACAATCTTCTGCCAGAGATTCCTCATCACATTTAATCTTGCTTTGTTAAAATGGACTTAAGCTGTATAAATAATTGATGAGAAACAAATTATCACCTCTCCATCACCTTTAAATAAGCTGTGTTAAGTGTGACCTGTCTGTTCACTCTGCTCCCTGGGACAGGGACAGCACCCAGGGAGCGGCTGGAGCTGGGCCAGGGGGATTTAGGTTGGATTTTAGGGAAAGGTTCTTCCCCCAGAGGGTGCTGGGCACTGCCCAGGCTCCCCAGGGAATGGGCATGGCCCGAGGGTGCCAGAGCTCCAGGAGCGTTTGGACAGCGCTGCCAGGGATGCCCGGGGGGGATTGTTGGGGGGTCTGTGCAGGGCCAGGGCTGGGACTGGGTGATCCCTGGGGGTGCCTTCCAGCTCAGGATATTCCATGATTCTGTGATCCCATGACCCTGGAACCCAACATAACTGAAAGCAGACTTTTGTCTATGGACAACTGGTGCAAAAACCTGCTCTGATGGAGATTTCAGGGAATCATCAGTCTGCACTAATGCCTCGCTGTGACTCAGGCAGCCACAGAGTCCCTTCCTGAGCAGGGCACGACCTGCAGACAGCTCCAAGGACTTTTCAGCTGCTCTGTCCTCTGGTTTTTCCCGTTCTGGGCAAACAGGTGATTTTTTTGCCCTCCTCACTGATATCCAGACTTGCTGCCCATTGCCAGAGTGTCTGGGTTAGATCTTGGTGCATCATCAAACACTGACATTCCCCTTGCTGAGTCAGGGCAGCTGGAGGGAGGCGGGAAAAGGATGAGCTGCACCAGTGGGGATTTATTGAGGCAAGATGGAAAGACGTGGGGTGGACAAACAGACTAAAATCTGTCCCTAGGGATCATATCCTGGTCAGCCATTCCCCGTGTCCAGAAGTGCATCCTCTTCCCAACCCTGATCTCTGTGGATGCTGCCCCTTCCCTCCTCCCATCCAAAGAGAAGTTGTCCTGTGTGTCTCCAGTGCTGCACGAAGATGAGGAAATCCTCCGCTGTGACCACCAGAAGGGCCTGAGGGAGCTGCCAGAGGCCACAAAACGAGGGAACCTCACCCACTTTGTTGGCAACGAAACATCTTTTCCCTAACTAAAAACGTCCATGAGAAAGAGCCTAATTTGGAGTTAATAACCCCAAGGTTTTGTGAGAACACAGCAAGAGGAAAACTCTGGAGTCTCCTGGTCTGGGATACAGCAGAGGAGGAGGATTTCCACGAATACTCCAGGGTGTTATTTTATGCTGCACATGGGGTTCTTCCCCCGAGCCCGGTGTTTTCCTACAAAACCCAGCGTGTGCTGTGCAGAGCAAAGACAAGACAGAGCAAACCACGGAGGTCATGACTCCGATGCTGTGGGAAGCCGCTCTCCAAGGACAAAATTTAAGGTAAGTATCTGCTGTTGATAAACACTCGGTGCATATTTAAGGCCCCCACGGTTCCTTGGATGCCCTTTGTTGGTGTAAATAAACTTCAGCTCGGTTTGTGGCAAACCTCAAATATTTGACTTCAGGCTCAGCAGAGGATGCAGAGTTATGAGTCCGTTCCTCTGCATGGGCTTAACGCTGCACTGATCACGTGGAATCCTTCCCGAAATCCCAAGTTTTTCCAAGGAAAACAATGACAGAGGGTTAGAGGAGCCTCCTCGAAGGCGGCTGTGCTAAATAGCCATCCCACTCCAAGGAGAATGTCACCACCTCCTCTCCATTCCATCAGTTTTATTCATTTCCATCAGTTTTATCAATTTTATTAATTAATTTAAGGATAATTCTGGGAGAGAGGGATACAACCTGTGTGCCTTTGCCTGAAGCAGGGAGAAGGGGCACATTCCTGGGATCTATCCTGGGTCCACATCCCTGCAAAATCCTGCCCAGCCTCCTGGAGTGAGTCTGTTTTGATCCCCATCATCTGATTTTCGGGAGCACAAGGAACACTCGGGAACTACACCTTTGGAAAGTTCCGAGCAGAACCAGATGGATCTCGGATTCCTCGGCTCTGAACAGCCTGGACTGTGCAAAGCTGGTGGCTGCACTGCTGGAAAATCCGAAATCGCTCAGCACAGGGGGTTCTTTGTCTCCTCTCCTTGGAATTATGAGCAGGAAGAAAGCAGAAGTAGCAGCACAACCAGACCAAGTTGGTCACTCCAACTTGGGAATGTTCTTGGGAAAACTCCGGCTCCCTGCAGCTGCTAAGAGGGCAGTGGAAATGGAAATGAATGGAGTAATAGCCCAGAAATATATTTAGTGGGTGTGTGGCAGCCACACCTGTGCTCCAATGGACGTAAAATCATGGAATTCCAGAGTGGTTTGGGTTGGAAGGGACAATGAAGGTCGTGTCATTCCACCTCCTGCCATGGGCAGGGACACCTCCCACTGTCCCAGGCTGCTCCAAGCCCCAATGTCCAACCTGGCCTTGGGCACTGCCAGGGATCCAGGGGCAGCCACAGCTGCTCTGGGCACCCTGTGCCAGGGCCTGCCCACCCTCCCAGGGAACAATTCCTGCCCAAGATCCCATCCAGCCCTGCCCTCTGGCACTGGGAAGCCATTCCTGTCACTCCATCCCTGTTAAAAGTCTCTCTCCATATTTCTTGAGCCCTTCAGGGACTCAGCTGAAATTACAACTGTGTAAGCCCCAAATTCAGTTCATCCAGGTCTTTCTTGTCTGCCACAGGCATTTGGAATTAAATGAGTTTTCCCAGCGTGTTCCTGAGGAGCTGAAGGTGTTGCACATGGCTGAGGGATGTCCCTGCAGCCACTCCAGTTGTGGTGACTCCAGCAGAATTTAACTTGGAGCCAGCACAGCCTCGGGCACATCCCTGTAAACCAAGCCCAGTGAGTCGTGCCTTGTGGGGGGACTTAGTGGCACTCAGAGCTCTGGGCTGGGGACAAGGTGGGCACCGGGCACAGCTTGGCCTCCGTGGGCTGGGAGGGCTTTTCCAACCTCAACATTTCTGTGAGATTTTGGTCTTGGTCCTTCTGGTTGGGGCCAGGCTTTATCTGTGGGGAGATCAGCCAATATCAGCTGTAGGGCACTTTGGTGGGAAATCTTCCCCTCTGGAAGCTCTTCCACGTGGCAGAAAATGCTTGAGACAGAGTGAGAGTGACCTGGAGATCAGGATTTCCAGCAGAATCCCTCAAATTAAAGGTAAATTAAAGGTTCATCCCGTGACTCAGAGGATGCTGTTTTAACGGGGGCAGAAATTGTCTGAGTAACTCAAAACCAAAACCTTTGGCTCAACGAGTTTTGCTGATCCCCTTTCGTGTATTTAAGTTCAAGTTTTTGGCAACATAATCACAATAAAGCTGAACTCTCCTGTTCTCTGTGCAAAAATTCCTTGTTTGGAGCCACGTAGATGTTCCTTTCTGCCAGTCCGCTCCATGCTTCATTTCTAATTCCCGATTTTTCTCCTCCCTGGCCACTTTTGTCCGTCTCTCCCAGGTGGAATTTGCCAAGCCCGGAGGTTTGACCCGGCTGCGGGTTGTGGGTGTTGGGCTGTGGGTGGTGGGGGCTGTTCCTGTCAGCGCTTGGCCGCGGCTGTTTCCGAGCTCCAGTTTCTTCCCACCCACATGGACAGGACAGGCAGGGCCGGCTGGAATTCCCACAAGGAGCCAGGAAAACGCAGAAGCCTTGGCTTTGGCTCTGGGTTTTAGCGAAGTCCCATCCCAGGAGCGGGGCTGGGAATGGCAGAGTGGTGTGGAAATGGAAGGAAGTGCAAACCCCAGGAGCAGCCAGTACCAGGAAAGCACTTTTTAAAAAAAAAAGACAAACAAGCTCCTCTTTCAGCCGGCCAAGGTTAAAATATCTGGCTCCTTCTCCAGCCTTTTATTGGGAATTCTGTCCCGGCCACCTCCAGCTCCCTGTTTCTCCCTGCAGCTGCTGTTTTTGGGAATGCTCTCCTCCCTTCTTTCCTGGCCGGTAGAGGCAGCTCTGGCGCGTTCTGAGGAATCAACAATGATGGCCAAAATCTTCCTGAGGATGACAAATTTTGGCCCTACTGAGTTTTTTGTTCAGGAAACCATGCAAAATGTCCAGTAAACGACAGGTTACACATGGAGGTGACCCCAAAATTTGCTTGGGTCAGTGGAGCAGATGAGCCACCACTAAACCTGATGGAGCTACAGCAGCTTGGCGGCTGGGCCAGAGTACAAAGAAGCCCTGAATTTTAAGAAAAATCAGATTTAGAGCACCACAGGAGGCACAGAAACAGCTGGAGTTCCTGGATGTGATGAAACTCTGCTGGCCTGGCCCATCCCGAGGAGTTTGCTCCTCTGGGATGTGCTGAACCACCAAAATTAACAGCACAAGTTCTCAGAATAGGCATAAATTATCAAAAAAAAAGCAAAATCCAAATGCTGGCAAGGCAGAAAGAAATCTGCAGGTGGTCCTGGAAGAGGTGATTTGCCAGACTGGGGATTTGGGCACACCCACATCGATGTCCTCATGGCGAGCAGAAACCCAGCCTCGTAGGAAAAAACAGGATTCAAAAGCAGGGGAAGGCAACTCGTGGCTTATGAATTCCAGAAGACTGCAGTTCATATGAAGAAAATGCAAAAATTCTGGTCATTGAAGCTGAGTAAGAGCAAAATTGGTGCTGCCTGGCCCTCAGCAGGGACTGAGAGCGGATTCCAAGGAAAACAAGAGTTCCCATCACCAGGAGTGTGTCCTCCCAGCTTCCAGCAATGGGTGACTCCTCAAATCCTTGAGCCAGAAGTTGGATCTGTGCCGTGGTGTGAAGTAATATTTAATGAAGTTCTCCTCATAATTTTTCCAATTCATATTTCTGACATCCAAGGCAATTCCAGGGAGTTCTGCATCTGAGTGTGGGGGAGATCTGTCTCTTTTTTGATTTGACCTGATGAACACAGAGATGAACATGAATGACAAAGTTCCTGAGCCATTCCAATTGCTAATCCATTCCAAAAATTGCCATTCTTTTTTTTTTTTGAAGACCTGGTCTTAGCACATGGAGAACTTGGAGAACTGGAAGAGGCTTCATAAACCAGCCCTGTGTTCTTTCCTAGTTTGTTTGGGTTTTTTTTCCATGAACAACTGTTGATTCAGTCAGCATTAATCTGGGAATTTTAAAGAGTTGCTTTGAAATTCAGGTTGAAGAGTATTATTTTAATGCTGTAATGAACTTGGCCTGAAGCTGGGAGTGGAGTAAAATCCAAGCTTTCACAACACTTTTGCTCCAAAAAACCTGATACAATTAAAATGTTTTCCTTGCAAAAACTTCCTGTATCTTATCTACAAATGTGCTGATAAAGCTTTCCTTTGTTTGATTGTCTCCCCCTGTATCAAGACAGAATATTACCAATTGTGTTGCAAATAGTTTTATTTGGCTAATTAGCTGTGTGGACTTAAACCTTTATCTTTTACACAGGGAATGGAGAAAGTCAGATGGGCCACAGAATTCCAGACCCTTTTTTTATGGATTTTACGATGGAGAAGAGAAGGTTGTGTGAGGATCTTACAGCACCTTCCAGTATCTGAAGGGGCTACAGGGGAGCTGGAGAGGGACAATTCATGAGGAACTGGAGTGATGGGACAAGGGGGAATGGGTTCAAATTGACAGAGGGCGGGGTTGGATGGGATATTGGGCAGGAATTGTTCCCTGGGAGGGTGGGCAGGCCCTGGCACAGGGTGCCCAGAGCAGCTGTGGCTGCCCCTGGATCCCTGGCAGTGCCCAAGGCCAGCTTGGACATTGGGGCTTGGAGCAGCCTGGGACAGTGGGAGGTGTCCCTGCCCATGGCAGGGGTGGCACTGGATGATCTCTCAGGTCCTTTCCGGCCCAAACCATTCTGTGATTCCATTATTTTATTCCAACAGGCACCGATGTATTTAGAAGCTCTTTCTTGTCAGATTAATATTTAAAGACCAACATCTTTTAATTTTTCCAAGGACATTTGCATTTCCACTTGTTTAGAAACCTCTCTGGGTCACCTGTGCTGTTTGGCTGGAGTTGCTGTTGGCTTTGTCAGAGTGTTCCTCACACCGGGGTTTTTCCAGGAATTCTGGAGCCTTCAGAGCCTCCATTCATGGCTGAAGGTGGGAGCAGCACCTGGAGGTGTCGCTGTGAGCGGCACTGATGGCCAGGAACGACACAACTACGTTCAGAAGGGAAGCAGTTCTGCTGCTTTATTAATTAATTAATTCACCTTTTATAACAGGGTTCGCAAAGAGTGTGTTGAGTGGCATAAGACAGTTGGGTGCTCGGCCATCCACCCCTTGAGGGGATTGGTCAAGCTCTAAGACACTTATCCCAAAATATCAGGAAGCCAGAACCACAACAATCCTGCATAACAAACCCAGGTGCAAGATAAAGAGTTAGTTTACAAAAACCCATAGCCGTGTTTTTCACAGCCTCTGTGAGAACTTTGCAGTTCTCACAGAACGCTGCAGAAAAGCTGAAAGATTTCTCTACCAAAGCTTTTCAGCATCCACATGGAGGAACTGAGTGAGGGGAGTTGGGAAGCACAACCACGAGGATTGATCAGATCTCTGCGGTTAAACCTCAGGTACCCCCTGCTCCAGGGAGGCCCCCTCTGCCGACCTGCACATGTCACCACTTCAGAGGGCAGGGGAAGCCACAGGCTGGGCGAGGACAAACTGTCACCTCAGGAGTCACACGGGAATGGGGCTTGTCCTCCCTGTTCTCCGCACCCAGAGATTGTGGCTGATAACTTACAGAGATAACGGGCACGTTCCAGGCTGACTCCAGCAGCTCCGCAGGGTGAAATACCTTTATTAACAAAGCTTTCTCTGAAGTTTGAATTACCAAGGCACTAACTGAATATTTTCCTGATGAAAATTCCCGTATTTAGGGCATCAGAAGTGCTTTAAATCCCCCTCTGGCATCACCCACTGCTGGGTTGGTTACGGGGATGTGCTTTTGGGGAAGTGAACAAGCAACATTTCCCTCTTGGGTTCAGCCTTGGAGGAGAGAGGTTTCCTGAAGGAAAAATTGAGGAATGAGGATTCAGATCCTCTGTATGCCAGGACTTGGATGGGATTTCACTGGCGCACGTCTCCCATGCAGTCCTGGGCAGGACAGGGAAGCTGGCAGAGGAGAAGGAGTAGGATTTACTTGTTCCCTGCTCTGCTGAGGCCAGGTTGGACAGGGCTTGGAGCAACCTGGAATAAGGGAAGGTGTCCCTGTGTCTTGGGGTGACTTTATGATGTGTATCCCCTATCACTACCCTATGCCCACCAATCTTTTCTGTGTCTTTAAACTGAGCCTGAGAAGGACAGAAAACAAACTTTGCAAAGCAGTTGTTTCAAGGACACGGAGATACGCTCCTCTGTTTCTGCGGTACCTTTGGGTTTTTTTCTTTCTTTTTTTTCAGCTCTTTTTCTCCCAGCGAGAGATGGAGGGTTGAATTTCGTTTTCCTAGGATTTTTGGGGTTTTTTTTTGTTCGTTTCTTCTCTTCTGGACTGTTTCAACAACATCTGAACACATCAGGAGAATTTTCCCGGAGGCCCGGGGGGGTGGCCCCTCGCCGACCAGCTCCGAGGAGGGGAGAGACCGCACCTACAGAAGGACTCTGAAATCTTCCCAGGTTTTCTCTCCACAGAGAGAGAGATCTCATTATTTAGCATTACTATTCCCCACCTGTGTGTTTGTTAAATAAATAGCTTGTTATCTCTTTCACTTTCCTTTGAGGAAGTTTTTTCCCGAACCTGGGGGGAGGGGTGGTTGTGACCTGACTTCTATCAGAGGATATTCTCCTCCAAATTTGTCCAAACTAGGACACCCTGCCCATGGCAGATGATCTTTAAGGTCCTTTCCAACCCAAAACATTTTAAGATTTGATGTTTCTAATCTCTGTTCTGAAGATCTGATGTTTCTCATCGCCACAATTTCACGTTGTGCAGTGTGAACTGCCCTTGTTTTCTTCCTAACAGACGGGTCCTGTCATCTAAGAACTGCCCTAAATTCGTGACAAATTGAGTTCCATCACCTCTGGGGAGCTTCCCAACCCTTTCCAGAAAACCAGAGGAAGTTCAGCAGCTCTCCCCCATCCTGAGGGAAAAAAACTCTCTTTTTCTGGCTTTTGCAGAAAGCAAGGGGACTTGGAGCCACCCAGATGGTGAAGCCAGACTGAAAACCAGGGATTTCACTCCTTTAATTCTGTTAAAGCTCCTGTTCTACCCACCCAGCCCCTCTGTGTCATTCCAGACAGTTTTCCTGAGGGTCACCTTTCCTTTAGGAGCCAGAAGTGTCACCTACCTATGACCAGAAGGTCACAAAGCCCATGACTGAGCGAGTCACCCTCTTTCACTGCTTTCCCTCCTTGCATCATCCAGAAGTTTGTCTGGACCCAGAACACAAGAAAATAAAAAATTCATTTCTGTGGCTTTGTTTGAGTGGAAGAAATGAGGAATTCCACTTGTGAGAGGACAGTGGGAACCCCTCTGACTGGACTCCATCCCTCATCCATGGCTCTCCAAACATCCCCGTGCCTCATCTGCTACGAGTTCATCATCATCCCCCCATCTCATGGACATCCCAGGACAGGAATGTGATTCATCCACAGAAAGAGAAATCTCAGGGAGTGAATCCCAGTTCTTACTGGTTTTGCTTGGCAAACACCCACAGATATAAAATTTTCCAAACAGGACAGAAATTCCCTCCCCTTGAGTGCGTCGATGTCCAAATTTAAGCTGTTTTAGCAGTGGCGGCTACCTTGAAGGGAATGAACTTTCTCCCAAAAATTAAGAAGCCCAAGGTGGAATTTTCTGCCTCAAAATACCTGAAATCAGACAGAAATGGTCAAAGTAGTAACTTTGTAGTAGTAATTTGTATTAGAACTGTTACATTTTTGTTTTTTGGAGAGTACTTCCCACTCTTTGATTTTTCTTTTTCATTCTTTGAAATGTTCCTATTGGATCTGGTGGCAGTTTTGTGAGGACAATGACGGAAAATTTTCCTTCTAAAATGTGAGACTCACAACCCAATAGTGACGACCAAACCTTTCTGTCTCAATAAACTGATTACACCGAGGGCTTATGAGCTGCTTTATCCCATCACAGAATTCCAGGATCCTGGAAGTGGGGTTGGAAGGGTCCTTCTTGCAGCAAAATGAAGCCGTGAGGGTGTGAGATCCTGAATCCAGAACCCTCCCGGATCAGGCAAAGAGCTCTCAGTTCTCTTCCTGATTTTATTAAAGCTGGCCTAATAAACTATTAATATTCCCTACCCGGATTAATTGCCTGGAATTTATGGGATATAAATTTCCACTTCCTTTTCTGCCAAGTTAATGATACCCTGCAAGGCCCAAAATAAAAAGTATTGCACAGGTTTTGCACAAAAATGAAAGCAAGCGCTCCGCTCTGGAACGTCAGCATTTGCTGAGGACAATCCATGATGAATTCCAGGCCACATTTTTTAATTCCTGTTAAAATAAATGTGGGGGGGGATTGTAACAGCTCAGCTGCAACTGGTTCTACACAGAAGGAACTCCAAACTCCAGCCTGTGAGTAAATGATGGAATTTGGGGTAAATATGGCTGTTAAAACAAGTTTTTTAAAAGCAGTCTGATTCCATTTAGGGTTTTTTTTCCCCGTTCCAGGCTTGACACAGCACAGGAATAAGGTGGATGTGAGATATCCAAGAAAGAACAGGCAAATTACCAAGCAAGCAATCGATGAAGGCAATCTATATCTCATTCACATTGTTGAATAAATAATAACAGAGGAGGCCTAAAATTAGATTTGAGGAGAAACCTGAACCAGTCTGAACATGGGCTGAGGCACAATTCCAGTCTCACTGCTGGACTGGAGAGTCGGGATCTCAGCTGCGACTGGGAATGGTGCTGGTCTGGCTCCTCCTGGCTGGGCCAGAGATGTTTGTGGATGGTGGTCCTGCAAATCCATCACTTCTGGAGAGAATGGGAAGTTTGAGGCGATTTAGGGGATTTTTCTACTTGCAGGAGCTAATCTTAATCCCAGACTGGTTTGGGTTGGAAAGGAATTTAAAGCTCATCTCATTCCACCCCCTGCCATGGGCAGGGCCACCTTCCACTATCCCAGGTCGCTCAGAGTTCCACTTGGATCCTGAGCTAAAGAAAACCAGGAGAATTAAGATTTGAGGCCAAAAGTTGATAAAACCCCTAAAAATCAGTGCTCTCCTGACAGAGGAGAAGGGTTTAGGTTATGACACTGCAGTAAACTGGAGCTGAAATCCCTGCTCCTGATTCATAGCAGGGCATGACATTTAATTCCCTCCTCCCTGCAGCCAGGAAGGGATGACTGATGTCTAAAATGCTTGGGAATGTTATCTTCAAAGTCTCCAAAATAACAAAATTCACCTTTGCAACAATGTTCCCTTTATTTTCATTTGTTTGACATGATCTGCTGAGTTTGACCCCAACTTCCAAACAAATTCACATCCAGGGACAATGTTTTTTTTCCCTGAAAATGCCATCTGGTCTACATGGAATAGTGAAGCCTGAAGTTATCCATGTCTCACGTGTCCCACAGAAAGAGCTTTTCAAATGCTGGCCCACACTGGGGATTTATAAATCCTTTTATTGATATTAATCAATACTGACCAAACTTTTGGAGAAAGAGCAGTGAATACAACCATCAATCCCACTTCAATAGAATTGCCCAGAAGGTCAGATCACTTTGTCTCTGTCTGAGCGAAGAGGATGGAAAAAATATCTCAGATGGGGAAGGAAGCCCTGGAAAATGATTGAGGGAAGGATTTAGAATCATGGAATCATGGAATGGTTTGGGCTTGGAGGGACCTTAAAGATCATCCCATCCCACCCCTGCCATGGGCAGGGACTCCTTCCACTGTCCCAGGCTGCTCCAAGCCCCAATGTCCAGCCTGGCCTTGGGCACTGCCAGGGATCCAGGGGCAGCCACAGCTGCTCTGGGCACCCTGTGCCAGGGCCTGCCCACCCTCCCAGGGAACAATTCCTGCCCAAGATCCCATCCAGCCCTGCCCTCTGGCACTGGGAAGCCATTCCCTGTGTCCTGGCCCTCCAGCCCCTGGGAATTGTCTCTCTCCATGGTTCCTGCAGCTCCTTCAGGCCCTGCAAGGCCACACTGAGGTCACCCCAAAGCTTCTCCTCTCCAGGCTGAACAATCCCAGCTCTCCCAGCCTTTCCTCCCAGCAGAGCTGCTCCATCCCTCTGCTCATCCTGGTGCCTCCTCTGGCCTCTCTCCAGCAGCTCCACGTCCTCCCTGTGCTGGGATCCAGGGCTGGGGCAGCTCTGCAGGTGGGGTCTCACCTGACTGACATCCCTTGCTCTGCCTTTTCCCAAAATCCTGAGCTTTTCCGAACTTCTGGCAGCTTTAAATGTTGCTGCTCCTTTTGCCAAACCAGTCACATTTACCAGAACTGTTAATTGCTGAGTTTCCCATAATTTGGAAATGCCAATCTGCTTCATCCTGCTTTTCTTTCGGAGTGGGAAAAGCCTCTCAGTGCTGCCTGTGGAGTCAGCAGCTGGACAGAGCTCACAGGAGGGGCGGCTCCCTGGGCTCCGAGGAAATATTATCGGAAACATCATGTTTTGGGCCAGAAACCTGGGAGAAGGATTATGAGAAATCAAGGAAAAAGGCTGTGATTGAGAAAGACTGAAAAAAGGAAACAAAATCCAAAGGAGACCTCAGGGGTTTTAATCAGTTTAGGAGCCAGACTCAATTTCTTGATGGAAGAAGATGGGAATTATTCATAAGACTGAAAAACTAAAATCCTTTAGGAAGAAGAAACACCTCAAAACAACTTGTTTGGTGTCTGGACAGAAACAGGAATTATACAAATAATCAGAAGAGCAGCATCAGTCACGCAGAGGCAGAAAGATGATTTCTAACCAGGTATCTGCTTCCTCAGGCCCAAGGATTTTAGATGGCTTATAATGGATCGCTAAAATGTGTGGCACGTTCATTACTGTCAAAATGAGTAGATAACTCTCAAGCAGTGCAGATATTTTATTTATGAGCGAATAAAAGAATTTTATAGCTGCCTATCACCGATCTCCAGTGCTGGAATGGAGTAAAATCAATTCAAAGTTAAAACAAACAAGAAAAAATTGAGGGAGAGGAAAGGATTTTTTTTCTGTTTTGCTTCGGTTTTGTTCTTCAATTTGGTCGTGCTTCGACTTGGAGCTTTTGACTTTGATTCCTGCTTGGATTGAAAGGCAAATTGAAGTGGAGCAGCCAGGCTTTAATAAAGAGACGTGCAGCGTCTCTGATGTATTTGAGGGAACCTCTGCTGCCTGTGGTTTTGTATATGGTTATGGTAAATAACCCTCACGCTGATTTTTGTGGTCTGCCCTTTGCTGTGGGTACTTGACCACCAGAGACTCATTGAACCTAAATAACCCGAACCCATGCCCAGCCTCCAAGTGCCACCACCCCCCACAAATCCTGGGAAAACAGGGCAGCCTCGGGAATGCCCCGCAGGGAGGAGATGCCGGGATTTGGGCCTGCACCGAGGGGGAACGGCCCTGCCGCGGCCCGGCCGCCGCCGGCTTTGTTACCCTGGGGGCTGTCACCGCAAAATCCCCCTTTCCCCATGGCTGCTTCCTGCCAGCCATCCCGATAAATGAGCCCAAGTGGCAGACGGGATGACAGGGCTGAGGCCCCGCGGGTGCCTCGCCGTCCCTCACGGGGGACGAGCCCTGACGGGGGGCACTGAAGCCGAACTGACGGAGCACCCCCGCCTCAGCCCCGGGGCCCGGGGGCCTCCGCCGGGCGGGCTTTGCACTCCTCCTCCAGGAATTAGTGCTGGGTTTGCTCCCCTGGAAAAGCAAA
>VZTI01000829.1:0-63733 GCA_013397865.1 Struthidea cinerea
ACAGCTGGTCTGTCCTATTTTGACATCTTGTTTCAGTAAAACCAGCACCACTACATGGGCCTGCTGTTTTGTGGGGACCAGCACACAGATCTGCCATTTCATAGGGACCTGCCCTGCCATGTGGGTCCACCATTTTAGGCGGGCCAGCCCCACTGGATGATCTTTTTTTGATTCCTCCCCTGGGTACAAGACAGCTCCTCTTGTCCCCAGTCCCGGAGTATCCTCCCTAAGGGACTGTCTGGTGGTATGCTTGGAGTGGAGCTCTTAAATCCCTCGCCCCTGTGCAGACGAGGAAGTATAAGACCAGATCAGCGGGCCCAGTTAATGATGATGGGGAACCAGGGCCCTCACAACCAGCAGAGGAGCCAGAGCCTGAAATCATCACTGAGTCCCTGTCGTATGACAGCCTCCGTAATCTGTGAAAGGACATCGTGCAGTGGGGGTGCGAGGCTTATGCAACCTGGTTACTTTGGGTTTGGGACCTTATGGGTACAGGCGTGCAACTGGATAGTGGCGAGGCACGGTATTTGGGATCCTTGACTCAGGACCCGGGTGTGGATCAGATATTTGTGAGGGAGCCAGGGCCCCTTTCTCTCTGGGAGCGGCTTTTAATGAGTGTAAGAGAAAGGTTTGTTCACAAAGAGAGAATGCAGGAATACTGTCACAGAATGTGCTGGAAGACACTTGAGGAAGGGATCCAAAAGCTGAGAGAAGTGGCAGTATTAGAGTTACTCTCTGGGAGGGACGGACAGCATGATAATGACCCTGACAAGGTCAGGTGCACAGGGCAGATGTTGTGGAACCTGGCAAAGCTAGGGCCATCCAAATACACCACCTTCATTGCAACGAATAATGCCAAGGACAACTGAGAGACAGCGAGTTCTGTCGCCAACAGGCTCAGGAATTACGAGAGTATGGTCAATGGCCTGATGCAGGCTCATGTCTCTGCTGTGGTTAGGGACCTCAAAGAGGAGTTTGAAGAGGAGATTAGGGGGGTGAGGACGAACAGTGTGGCACCAGTGGAAGTCACAGGCCCCCAAGTCAGAGCCCGACGTCCCCCAGCTAGGGAGAGGGGGTACACCGCACAAGCTGAGCNGTTGCGTCCCGTGTGACCGTGGGGAAAACACGAGAAGGTGGGATGGGAAACCCACTTGTGTCCTGGCAGCACAGGTGCGTGAACTCAAGGAGGAAAAAAGTAACCGAGGGAGTAATGCTAAAGTGGAGGTAGCTTCAGCCTCCCATGACCGAGCTGCCAGGTATTACAGAAGGGAGGATGATATGTCAGATCCCCTTGAAGGAACCTCTAGCATGTATGCCCAGGGAGGGAATGATAACCAGGGCTAGAGGGGCCCTGCTTCTAGCCAGGGAGAGGCACGGGAGAATCTGGTCTTTTGGACGGTGTGGATCCGATGGCCTGGCACATCAGAGCCACAGAAATATGATGCGTTGGTTGATACTGGTGCACAGTGTACTTTAATGCCATCAGGACATGTGGGGGCAGAGCCTGTTTCTGGGCACCACTGCTGGGGTGACAGGAGGATCACAGCAGTTGACCCTGGTGGAAGCTGAGGTGAGCCTGACTGGGAAGGAGTGGCAAAAGCATCCAATTGTGACCGGCCCAGAGGCCCCATGTATTCTGGGCATAGACTTCCTCCGGAACGGCTATTACAAAGACCCAAAAGGACTCAGGTGGGCGTTTGGGGTAGCTGTTGTGGAGGCAGAGGGCATTAGGCAATTGAACACCTTGCCTGGACTATCAGAAAATCCTACTGCAGTTGGGCTCCTGAAGGTGGAAGAGCAATGTGTCCCAACTGCCACCTTGATGGTGCACTGCTGGCAGTATCGGACTAATAGACATGCTGTGATCCCCATCCACAAGATGATCCACAAGCTGGAGAGCCAAGGGGTGGTCAGCAAGACCCACTCACCCTTCAACAGCCCCATCTGGCCTGTGCACAAGTCTGACGGGGAATGGAGATTGACAGTGGACTATCGTGCCTTGAATGAAGTGACTCCACCGCTGAGCGCTGCTGTGCCGGACATGTTGGAGCTCCAGTACGAGCTGGAGTCCAAAGCAGTGAAGTGGTACGCCACTATTGACATTGCCAATGCCTTTTTCTCCATTCCTCTGGCAGCAGAGTGCAGGCCTCAGTTTGCCTTCACCTGGAGGGGCGTGCAGTACACCTGGAACCGACTGCCCCAGGGGTGGAAGCACAGCCCCACCATCTGCCATGGACTGATCCAGGCTGCACTGGAAAAGGGTGAGGCTCCAGACATCTCCAGTACATGGATGACATCATTGTGTGGGGGAACACGGCAACGGAGGTATTTGAGAAAGGAGAGAAAATCATCCAGATTCTCCTGCAAGCTGGTTTTGCCATCAAAGAGAGCAAAATCAAAGGACTTGCCCGAGAGATCCAGTTCTTGGGGGGAGGGGGTAAAGTGGCAAGACTGACGGTGTCAGATTCCCACCGAGGTCATTAATAACACCACCACGATGTCTCCGCCGACCAACAAAAAGGAAACGCAAGCTTTCCTAGGTGCCATAGGTTTTTGGAGAATGCACATCCCTGAGTACAGCCAGATTGTGAGCCTCTCTACCTGGTTACCTGCAAGAAGAACCATTTCTACTGAGGCCCTGAACAGCAGCAAGCCTTCGCCCAGATCAAGCAGGAAGTCGCTCATGTGGTAGCCCTTGGCCCAGTCAGGACTGGACCAGAGGTGAAGAACATGCTCTACTCTGCAGCCGGGAACAATGGTCAGTCCTGGAGCCTTTGGCAGAAGGTGCCTGGTGAGACTGGGGGCCGACCACTGGGATTCTGGACCCAAAGTTACAGAAGGTCTGAAGCCAGCTACACCCCAGCAGAGAAGGAAATCTTGGCTGCCTATGAAGGAATTAAAGCCGCCTCAGAGGTGATTGGCACGGAAGCACAACTCCTCCTGGCACCCCGACTACTGGTGAAGCTCTGCTTGTGGTAGTGGCCATTGTACTGGAGCCTTTCTAACACCCTCACTCACTACGGGGGGCCCTTTCACCATCTGCTCAGATGCCTCAGGGGAAACCCCGGGACCCAGGGCCCTCTTCCCCTCCAGGGGAGCATCTCCCAGCCATGTTCAGGAGCTGGGCTGCTGCTGCCCAGCCCCGCTGTGCCTCTGCTATGGCTCCGGAGTTTTTTGCTACACTGGAGCCCCGCAGCCCCTGCCTGCCGGGATGCCCCACGGTTCCAGCTACCGCTGTGGCGTTTCTGTGGAGTTTGATATATCTTGTTTACCACTCTGGGATTTTGCTTGCCCCTGCTGTTCCAGCTTGCTGCTTCCGAGGTTGCTGTTACAGCTGATTTCGCTATTCGGACAGGCACCGGGACCGGCTGCCCTGTGAGTTGTAAAGCAAGCCCCTTTTCCATCCTTTCCGCCGGCGTGTCCGCCATTGTCCATGAGGAGAAAGATGGCCGAGCTGCGCCACAGCGCCCCCGGCAGGCGCGGGGGAACCACCGCAGCCGCCCCGCCCGGCCGGGAGCCACCAGGGCCCCTGCTGGCCGGGAGCGGAACTGCACCGAGGGGAAAGTGCCGGGAGAGGCTGGCACTGGGTTCTGGTTCTGTTCGTTGTTGCTGCCTGTGTTGTTGTTTGCATTGTTATACATACTAGTAAAGAACTGTCATTCCTTTTCCATATCTTTGCCTGAAAGCCCCTTAATTTCTAAGTTATAATGACTTGGAGGGAAGGGGGTCTCAGTCTCCGTTCCAGGGAGGTCCCACAGCCACCTGTCTTTCAAACTAAGACAAGCTGACAGTTAATTAACAATTTATTGACAATATAAAGAACAATTAATTAGTTCATTTAGGTAGTTGAAAAAGAACATAAGAGTTGTTCACTGGACCTTGGAAGGATAGCTGCTGAGGTCTCTGGTGAAGGGTGGGAGACCATCAGCAGCAGAAGACAAGATGTTGCCGGTTCCTGCCAGATGCTCCAGCTGACACAAATGCTGTCACACAGGTGTTGGTTTCCAGTGCACCTGCTTCTTGGGTCCTTGGCCTTTCTCTGTCTGCCGTAATGCAGAGCGTTTCGGTTCACCAAGACTCTTCTGCTCCTGGGCTCTGCCTTTCACAATCACCTGCACCTTCTTCTGTGTCGGCTTCAGGTTAGGAATCCTAGGAAGAAAGGGACTGGTATTAGCCAGATGAACATTTCCAGGCAGCTGCTTGTCTGTCTCCTTGCAGAGCACACAGTGTTGCATCCTCTCTCTGTGCAAGCAGTGAGCAGCAAAGTAAACAACTGCACTCGCTGCATGGAGGCTGCAGAGGTGGAAGGGCAGGAACGTGACCAGTTCAGTGCCTGGGGACCAACTGCAGCACACAATGTTCTGTGTAGAGAAGCAGGCCTTGCTTGTCCCAAGGGGATGCAGAGCTAGGGACTGGCTGGTTCCTTGACAGCCATTCTGGATCTCTCATTCCAGATTTTGCAACCCTCCAGGAGCTTAATGTTTCATACAGTGTCTTTTCCTAGTGTGCCCCTACTTGCTTCTACCCAGGCCAGATGATGATCTTTCTGTGCTCCTGTTGTTGGGTGTTTCTGCTGCCTCTCTGGGGCTGCTTGTCTCCAGGCCCACCCTCCCATCCCAGTCCGAGGGACTGAAGGGAGGGTGTTAGGGGGATGAACCAGGCTGTGCTTGGTGGCACCCAGCAACAGGACAAGAGGCAGTGGGCAGAACGTGAACAGGAAGTTCCACCTGAACCTGAGGAAGAACCTCTTTCCTGTGCAGGTGACTGGTTGCCCAGTGAGGGTGTGGATTGTCCCTAACTGGAATTATTCCAGAGCCCTCTGGACACAACCCTGTGCCATGTGCTCTGGGATGACCCCGCTTGAGCAGGGAAGTGGGACTAGATGACCTACTGTGGTCCCTTCCAACCGGTCCCACCCTGTGATTCAGTGACACCAATCAGTAGCATGAGTTGGCAAGTGCCCAGACATTTCTCACCTGCACAGCATGGTGGTCTTAAACTTTCCTGCGCACTTCGGGGAGAATAGCACGTGAAAGGTCTGCTGCTGGCCAGGAGCGATGGTGCCCTGGTAGGGGTTGATGGAGAACAGTGGCAGGTCATGGACGACATCCGGGAAGATTTCCAGGGAGGAACTAACACGCTGCAGAGAGAGGTGCTTTTGCCTCGAGAGGCGTAGCTTCTTCTGCTGCTCGGACTGCTGCTGCTGCTTCTTGGAATGCTTCTGCTGCTCGGATGGCTGCTGCTTGGAAGGCTGGGGCTGCTCAGACTGCTCCTGCTGCTGCTCGGAAGGCTGCTCCTGCTGTTGCTCGGAAGGCTGCTCCTGCTGCTGCTGCTCGGGGTGCCGTTCCTTGGAGCGGTGCTGCTTCTTGGAACGCTTCTGCTGCTCGGAAGGCTGCTGCTGCTGCTCGGAAGGCTGCTGCTGCTGCTGAGAGAGGTGCCGTTCCTTGGAGCGGAGCCGCTTCTTGGAACGCTTCTGCGGCTCGGACTGCTCCTGCTGCTGCTCGGAAGGCTCCTGCTGCTGCTGCTCGGAAGGCTCCTGTTGCTGCTGCTGAGAGAGGTGCCGTTCCTTGGAGCGGTGCCGCTTCTTCGAACGCTTTTTCTTGGAATCCAGCGGCTTCTCCTCAGAATGCTGCTGCTGCTGCTGCTCGGAGTCCTGTCGCCCTCGTTTAATGTACTCCACAAGCTTCTCGAATTCGTTCTGCTCCAGCAGCTGCTTGAAATGGTTCATGTCCTCCTGGTACCGCTGGTACGCGGCCTCCCGCTCCGCCTGCTCCATCTCCCGCTGCCGCCTCTTGTAAGCTCGGTACGCCTCACACTTCTTCAGCACCTCCTCACCGAAAAAGATCTCCTGCATCTCTAAGTTTCTGTCGTGCTTCCTAAACAGCCGCTGCATCGACGTATTGAAATCCAGCTTCCCCTGCCGCTCCTCCTCCAATTCCCGCCGCTCCTGCAGGATCGTATCCAGCCACTGCTCATCGAAATAAAGCTGCTGCTCCGCAAAAACCTTCCGGTGCTTCCTAAACAACTGCCGCAAACTCTCATAGTATTCTAGCTGCTTCTCCATGTCAGGCAGCCTCCACGCTGTGGGTTCCCACCCCGGCTCCCTGGGAGGCTGCAGCTCCAGGAAAGCCCGCCTCTCCTCCTCGTACTTCTGCCGCATCTTCTCGAAATTCTGTTCGATCTCTTTCTTGAGAGCCTCCAGTCGCTGCTCGGGATCCTGTTGCTGCTCCTGGGAATCCTGCTGCTGCTGCTCGGTATCCTGCTGCAGCTGCTCCTGGGAATCCTGCTGCAGCTGCTCGGTATCCTGCTGCAGCTGCTCCTGGGAATCCTGCTGCAGCTGCTCGGTATCCTGCTGCAGCTGCTCCTGGGAATCCTGCTGCAGCTGCTTGGAATCCTGCTCCTCCTCCTCGGAATCCTCCTCAGAATCCTCGTCCTCGGAATCCTCCTCCTCCTCTTCGGAATCCTGCTTCTGCTCTGCAAGCAGCTTGGCAAGCCGCTGTTGCTGCCGCAGCTCAGAAGGATGCACCTCAAAAGGATGCTCCTGCTGCCACCAGAAAAGACGCAGCAGCTTTCTGCGATGCCTTACAGTAGCAGAGGAGAGGAACTTGCCTGCAGAGAGGAAGAGGACATCTTTAAAATACAAAATCCTATGCTCCCAGCAACTCTGCCTCCTGCTGCAGGTGGGTGGAAGAGAGCTGGGATGCACTTGGAGCATCTCTGGACAAGTACCTTCAGCAGGAAATAGAGTGTCTGGGAGCAGGGTCTCTGCCCGCAGCACACGCTCCCGTGCCAAAACAGGAGGGTTGGTTTTAGACAGTGACTTTGCACTTGCCCTGGGCTGGGGAACTGCACACAGACAGTGGCTGCAGGACAGCTCACTCGTTACACCATTGTTTCTCCCAGTCTCAGACTTCCCAAAGAGATGACCTGATGTCCCCCTTCCCAGTCCTGACCCAGCACGTGGCTCTCCCCAGAGCCCGGCTCAGCTCCTTTGCAGAGCAGAAATGGCAGAGCAAGAACAGAAGGGCTGAAAGGCAGTGGGGGGGCAAGGAGAAAACTCTCCAGCTGCAGCTGGGAAGATGCTGATGGAAGTGGACGTGTGGACAAGGATGAAAAAGCAATTCATGTTTTGGGGTGAAGTGGCAGGGTCTTCTCCCCAGGCCCTCAGCTACCAAGTGAAATGCCCTTACGCATCAGAATGTTTGAGTATGGCTTCTTCACTGCTTCCTCTCTATCTGCAACTTTCACCCAGGAGTATTCCAGGGCTACCTTTCCTGTGTTGCGCATCCTGAAACTGAAAAGCAAGGAGGAGAAATAAAAAGAAAACATCCAATAAATATAAAGCAAATAGCACAGCCACATTGATGGATTCCTGGTACCACTTTCTGCTGAGGAGCATCTTCTTCCCCAGGCAAAAAAAAAACCTGCCATGCTCAGACTGCTGTCCTGGGTAGCCCAAAAAGTATTTCAAAGTCTGGAAGTTTAAGAGGAGAGGGCCAACACGGTGCCCAGGATGTTGAAGCTAAGGGGCTTACTCTGGACTTAAGGTCTTGGTTGGACTGCAAACTTATTCTTGAGCATATGAGGACAGGTGACATGCAGTGAAAGCAAACCCATGGCTGTTCTCAGCAGAAAGGCATGGCAGCACTGAACTTCAGGAGACGTTCATCTCCTGCTTGGCTTTGCGTACATGTAAAGGGGCCTGTGCTGGTTTTGGCTGGGGTAGAGTTTTGGGACGCAGGCACTGGGTCAGCCCTGGGCAAAGGCAGTTCCTGTTCACAGGGCCCTGCCTGGCCTCCAGCACTCACGTGGCCGTCCTTTTCTGGAAGGGGAAGGTATCCTTGAACTGAATCACGACTCTGTTCAGTTTGAACTGGGTGTAGGCAACAAGGGCACTGAGGTACACTTCGGCCTCATGGCTGCTCTCCTCCACCACAGCGTGAGCCGGTTCCGGGGCTGTCTCGACCACCTGCAAACAGAGGAGGGAAGAATCACTGAGCAGAGCCCAGACAGCCAGGCTGAGAAGGGAATCTTTTGGCCTCCCAAGATCGGCCTCCTAGAGGGACTAGAAAGGACCATTAACTTTTACTTCCCTGGAAAGATGACCAAATGGGGACTGTTCTGCTACAGTATTTGTTTCTACCCACTGATCAAAGCAGTCACCACCACAGCTGTTAATATACCCACGAAGACTATAGCTGCGTTCCAGTCCCTGTATGTGGCGGCCAGTGAACATACCTTTATGTTAAGGTGACCAAAAGGCTTTTCCCAGGGTGCATGGTTCTGTTAAGGTAACCTATTCCAGTTTGAATTCCCCGGTTGGCTGCTGGCTTTGGCCCCTCGTCACTCCCCCAGGGCTCTCCCATTGGTCCCCGCTCCCTGATCCTGCCTTTTCCCCGGCCCCGGGAAAAACCCTAAGTTAGCCATTGTTCTCGTATTTGCCTCTGAACCTTCGACAGTGAAGATGCAATAAACTCTCCTGCTGGAATGCAAGCAAATGCCCTTCCTGACTCGATGGTACTTGTCATAAATGAAAATCATAGTTGGTCTTTTGCTTGAAAGTTTGCCCATCTGTGACACCCTTTTACCCAGTTAACTGTTTACAAGTTTAACGTGAAAGTTAGCTGTTTAATGTTAATTGTTAAGTTTTAAGTTAATTATAATTAAGAATATTAAAGGCTACTCCACCACAACCTAAGTCTATCCCAGACATCCCCAAGGAGTAGTCTTCTCTCCCACAAGCATTTAAGCCAAAATTACAAGTTTTATTGTTCATGTTGTTAAAGGCTTCGTGATTCCAGTTTATAATGTTGTTTTCTGTACATTTCAACTTGCTCTAAAAGGTGTAATTCAAGTTTTATTAAAAATCCTAACTTCCTTAAGTTAAAGATCCAAACCAGCTCCACACCAAGCTTCCTAACGGCCCCTTACCAAAAATAGCCCTCAACGCCACCCCTGTAACTCGCCTCCATGGCAGCGATGAATACTGATGAGGAGCCTTCCCGCCTTTTCTTCTGGGGCGATGACATCTGCCCGCTGTGCCCTAGCAGCCCGAGCCGACTGGCGAGAAGGCCTTACCTCACCCCAGCTGAACTCCAACCAGCTGGAGCCATGGGGGCCGGACAGGGGCGGCCAGTTGAGGAGGGCCCAGCTTAGAAAAGAGCCTGCACGAAGCAGGAGAGCGCTTTGTCCCTTTGGCTTTTGCCTTTGCCACCACCGCTTGCCTTTTGCTACCAGTCAGTGGTCGGTGAAGCCCGGTGCTGAGCTCGGCCTCAGATCTCTAACTTTAAGAGCCACTTACAATTTTTCCTGGGATTTCAAACCAGCCGAAACCCTCTCAGCACCGTACAGCTCCCGTCTGTGGGCAGCCGTGCGGTGGCCCGGGTGTCTAATCACCGTGAACTCGGCTTTTGTATTTTACTTCTTATACTTTATTTATTATTTAATTTTGTTTATTATTTCTTTTCGGATCCTCGGACCTTTGCTGTGACATTTCAATAAAACAACCGGTTCCTTCACAGCCAAGCGAGTTGTCTCCTTTTTATGACACTACTGACTCTAATGACTTAATACTGAACCTGCCCAGGCTTCTGTGGGAGCATGCGGGACTCCACGGAGCCAGGAAGGAACGGTATTACCTGTACTTCAGCCTTGTAGAGGGACTGACTTTTTTCCTGGTTCCCTATAAATCCAGCAGGTCTCAAAATTAGGGTTAAGTTCTCCTGCTGGAGCTTTGTGGATGGAGAACCCCAAGACTGAAGAGTTCTAGAAAGCACCTTTTTCTTCCTGTCTTAGGAAAAAGCACTCTCCAGATGTCATGTGTGGAGCAACAGCCACACTGCTGGGAGCTGGGGAGGGGCATTTTGGGACGTGAAAGATCTCACCAGGAAGGTCTCCAACTGCCGATGTTCTGATAGAAAAGAGGATGGTTTAGAGGCCTTAAAATGGTCCAGAAACTCAGAAAGAACCTTCACCCAAGATGAGTGTGTTTGGCAATAATCACAGTAAAAGCAAGAGTTTCTGGAGATGATCCTTTTCCAGACTCCTCCATACTGTCATGTAGCACCTGGGCTACTCCGCAACGAGATATCCCACACAATACAGAGATCACAACCAAAATCTCTGGTATCCACGCAGACAGAACTTGGAGCTCACCAGCATACGCAGAAGAGTGTTTGTATTTCTCTCCACTTCAAAAGAGACAGAGTGCAGCAGACTTAACTCCTTGTTGGTGAAAAGGCACTGAATCAGATGAAGAGATTTCTAACACCATAAAATGGGATAGAATCATAAACATTGTCTCCCATTCAACACGGGCTGCAACACTTGTGCTTGTGGCACAGACTGATAGTTTGTGTGTGGCTAAAAGTCTCTTGTCAAAAGGCTTCCCCCTCTTGTGCGTCTGGTCACTGTGCACCCACCTCTCCCCTAGAATGCACTGCTGGTGAACCTCGTGGCTGTCCAGTGTCCAGAGGAAGCAGGAGCTGTTCAGCCATCAGCAGTGATGGTGTTATGGTAGTTCTTTTTGTAAAAGCTGGGCTGGCTTTTTTTGCTGTTTTGCTTCTTACCTTCTCTTTTTTAGGCCATCTGGCTGCCGGGTCTTTCCTGGTGGTATCCTTCCACGTGACAATGCACATTTTGTCGTCCCAGTCCTCAACCTTTGTTTCTGGCAGCTCAAAGTTGATCTCGGCCACCTTACATTTCACAAGATGCCTTTTGAAGGTGGCTGGGACATCTGATTTCAAGGTCACTGTGATGCTCTTGGCACAGCCAGGATGGAGGTGTCCCACCTAGGGAGAATGAGGGAGTCAAGACCAAACTGGAAGCACTGCCAAGACCAGTACTGACAGCAAAAGGTACTGATGTGGTGAGCAGCTGTGCTGGGAATCTGCACCTCAGTGTGGATTTATGTGAAGTTTGATAGACAAAAGTATGAACAGAAGGTGCCACCTCCCATAACATGGAGCGTTTTCTGCAAGGCTGGCAGCTTTGGCCCAGCCAAGCCAGGGACTGCATCTCCTATGTGGCACTGGAATGGGCTATCACTGGTACGTGAGGACTCCCTGCCAGCTCCTGGGTACACCAGGGAAGGGCTTGAGCAATGGGGAAAGGCAGAGCAGTCCACACTCACCTTCGGGGAGAACTGGAATGGGGCGTCTGCCTCCCACTCAAAGCGCATGACCTTCGTACTGGTGTGGTTGGTGACGGTGAAGGTCCTGCGGCAGGGCTTCCCGACAGGACAGTCCCCAAACTGGATGTGATTCACTCTGACAGCTGTTAAGGAGGAGAGCAAGGGATCTCAGCATGCAGCGAGGTCCACCCGCTCCCCTCACATGCACAGACACCTGTATGTTCAATGCTTCCCTGCTCCAAGCCTTCCTCCCTCTGGGACGGAGTTCCCCAGACACTTCCCCATCCCACCACTTTCAGGGAAACACCCTGACACATCCCTAAGCCAGCGACGTGCAGCGCAGCACACACTGCCCTGCATGCACGGCTGCCACACCCACGGGCCACCAAGTCCAGTGGGTGACAGCTAGGCCTGGCTAGAGAGAGGACACACATGATCAGACATTTTCCTCTTCCTTGCTCCAGCTTGGCAGCCTCTCCTCTCTTACCATCAATGATGTCTTTCTTCAGACTGCTCTTATCATTCCTCTCCTTTGTGTCTTCCTCTAGTCCATCAAGGGTGAATTCATCCTTGTGGCCTTCACCCACCAGCTCTATTTGGGTCTTGTTAGAGTAGATGTTCCCCACTAACACACGAATCGTCCCTTCCAGACGTTGAGCCAGGGTGGGTTTGAAAATGACATCAAACTTTGCCAGTTGCCCATGATGCAGAAGCACGAAAGGCTTCTTTGGGTGCTTGCTCACTGCACGGCAATGGAAATTAGAGTTAAGTGATACAGCTGTACAGAGGAAATATTTCCATAGGTTGTATGAGGGATAAGAGGTTGAAACCAGCTGCCTTCTAAGCACAGGTTCTCCCCCCAGTGGTTCCAGACCCTCTTCCTATGTTCACAAGACTGCCACCTCCAGACACATCACCACTTAAGCAGCTTAACCTCAGGTTAAGGCCCAGCCTTCATTCCATCTGCTTCCAGCCAGCTCCAGCCATACGGAAAGCTGAGCCAAAAAGTGCTTTTGGCAGGAGCTGGCTGGCTGTGTGTTCAAGGGCTGCCTCCGTTCAGGCTGGTACCTTCCCATGTGCAGCAAAGATCTCAGAGGGTCCACTGAGGTAGTGATAGTCCCCCACAACTCAACCCACCATGTCTAGAAGAACAGAAGAATTTCCTACAACTTGCTAGGAGGAAACCCTGCAAAGAGTCCTCAAGGAAAGCTTGGGGGACAGAGAGCCAAAGGAAAGAAACTGTGTCTAACATCTGGCTGCTGCTTAGACAAGCCAAGAGCAGGGCACACATTTTCCCTCTGTACATGATCACACTTCATGGTTAATGAATTTACCGTTTTCAATGGAGTCCTCTTCCACATTTTCAATGTGGAATCTCTCGAGTGTGGAGTGCCTGCTTTTCAATAAGAACACTCCCTGCTCATCCTCCAGATGTAACATAAACTGAGAAAAGGGAAGACAGAGCACAGTGACGCTGGTGTGAGTACAGGACGGCATGTGGACTGACACTGCAGTGCTGCTGGTCCAGCATGGGAACCCAGCACCTCCCTCCACTACAAACAGCACTTAGCACAAAAGTTAAGTCAAACCAGCCAGGAAAAAAGGGTGTTCAGAGGCATTTAGATAGAACTGACACAGAACTAAACAGGACAGAAAGTAATGAGCAGATGTAATTAAACCACAACTAAATTTACTTAAAATGTAGTAAACCTGCATCAAATACAATGTAATGGAACTGGGAAACCACACATGTCCCTGAGAACAAAAGGTGACCAAGAGACAGGTGGGAAAATACTCCACCACCTTTCTTGTGTTCAACTTAAAGAAGAAAGACGGGACAGAAAATTTCCAAGAACTCCCTTCTTGGAACAGACGTCAGTCACTTGCTTAAAAAGAATTTCTGACACCTCTTCCCAGGTCTGCCATATTTTTTGGGACCCTTCCCCCATGCCACAAGCACTTGTTCCCAAAGCAGACCATTCCTTGAGCAGGTCCTCACCTCGACAGGTATGATGCCATTGTTACGGACAACCAGGGGCAGCATCTCTGAATCCCCCAGCTGGAGCCTCTGGAAGCGCAGCACAGCATTTCCCCTCTTGCTGCGAGCACTTGGGCACACGACTGTCACCTGCGGCTCATGCCCCTTCCCACTGATGGTGAAGGTCAGGTGTTGGGGTTTAATTTTCACGGGGCTGCAGGAGAGGCACAGAAACAATTTCAGCTGGCACTAACCCATTTCTCACTGGGCAAGCAAAGCAGCAGGGACCACCCACAGTGTTTTCCCTGCCTGGTGCTCCTGTACCCCACAACACAGCTTCCCACCAGCCCCTTCCCAGTCCACTCAGGGCCATTCACAAGAGGAATCTGCTCCAAAGAGCCAGAGCCTTCCAGAATAACAGTCAAAAATAATTTCACTTAATTGAATCATGCAGTACAGCAGGTAAATAATGAGGCACCAGATGAGATATGGCAAATCCCCTGGCTGCAATGAGATGAGACATATGCAACAAGCAAAAGCACAGCATGAAAGCAGTACAAAAACAAGAAGGCAAAACTAAATCAGCATCACCATCAGTAAAGATTATTTCCAAGAAGAGTAAAAAAGCAATTGCTTATTAGCAATTAGACTTCTCTTGTTCCAGTTCCGCCACTAAAGGGTTGAGGAAGGGCAGGTCAAAGCCCCAATACACAGGTCCCAGGGCAGAGGAACTGGGCTCCTCTTTCCCACCAGCTCCAATCGCTCACATAAAATAGCTTAATAAATGTCAGGGAGTCACAGAGGATCACTTAATTTTACAGAAACAAGGAGGAAATTGTGACTGCTGACTTGCTGGCACAGAAACTGCTTCATCTAAGTTTCTGTCCTTGGAAACGCCCAGCTCAGCTGCAGCACATCTCAGTAACTTCCAGTTGGCTACCTAATGTTGCCTAGTCTTCATAGTTCCTCATACAGGCTAAACCATCAGCCTCATTTTTCTGCTCTGCTCTAACAGTTACTGCCTCCCAGATCATCTCATGCCAAGTACTCTGCCTAAGGCTACTGAAAGCATTAGAGTTAACAAGAGGTCTGTGCTTCCCAATGGAGAGGCAGCTATCAGGAAGGCCTCCCCCAATATTTCACAGGGTCAGTTACCTTTTTGGGATGACAAGGGAAGCCTTGAAAGTGCAGTCGTAGTTCCGCTCCTCTTGTGGGGTGAAGGTCACCGTAGCAACGGCATAGGATGAGCCGGGAACAGACATCTTGACTGGATAC
Organism: Struthidea cinerea; assembly: GCA_013397865.1. NCBI lineage: Eukaryota > Metazoa > Chordata > Aves > Passeriformes > Corcoracidae > Struthidea > Struthidea cinerea. Next base: position 14,385 of record VZTI01000829.1, read on the forward strand.
AACTTGAAAATGTCGTTGATAGGGTTTTTATCCTTGGGGGAACCCACAGAGCAGTGTTAGGAGAAAACACCTTTCAACATGACACAGTTTTATTCATACATGTATCACTGAGAACAGCCCCAGACTGCTGGAATCCAGAATGCAGTGTCTTCCTTCCTGCTTCCCTGGGCAGGCTCTCTCCCTCCCAGGGAATGCTGACCTTGTACTAAAGCATTGTGTGTTTAGAGCACTGGCAGCTGCTCCAGCATATATGGGAGGTGGGTGCTGCATGGAAAACCCTGCAAATAACCTAGAACTGGCCTTTCATGAGAAGGAAAAGCCAGGGAGCCTGAGGAAATACTCTGCTTGGAGCCCTGGCATGTCAGTTCATAAGAGCCCCTCTCTGAGTGTGCTTCCAAGAGAGGTTCAGAAGGATTCACTTCTCCCACCGAAGACCCAGAGGTGTGAGCCAAAACATTGCCCGAGACATGAAGAATTCAACACAACTGTTCCCTGGCTGTGCTGCTCTCCCCTGCAGTTTGACCTGCACTGAGCTAGACTAGTCTGGGCCAGAGGAAGCAATGCATCTGGAGAACAAAACACGCTCTCACACAGCCTTTAGACGGCAACCATCACCTTGGCCTCCTGTTCTTACCTTTCCAGGCAGGGGTTTGATGGAGAGGACCACGTCACACGAGAGACTGCTTGCACTATAGATATTGAAGTGAGCTTCCGCCTGTTGCCCAACCAGAACCTTGTTGAAGATGAATCTGTTCTCATCTCTGATGAACAGGCCCTTGCCTTTCACCGACTGCAGCTTGCTGCTGAGGTTGGTACTGCTGCAGATCGGGTACTCCTCAAAGATTAACAGGACGTCCTCAACAAGTGCTGTGGACAGACCAGAGGGATGAGCATGGAGAAGCCTCCCTGATGAATTTATCTGGACCCTGCTGGCCTCTCAGAAGGCTTGATAAGCCCTTTCTGCCTGATGACTGCTAAACCCAGCCTTGGGGGGGGGACCTGGCTGTGAGGATGGAGCTCAGTCAACCTCAGTCTTAAACAGCATTGCTTTCCTTTTATCCTTCCACGCATCCCTCCCAGCCTGCAGGGACGAGTCCACTGGTGGACTTGAAGAGGGCTGGAACCTCTGAGGATTTTAAGGTGGGACGCCAGGGCCAGCGTGCCTCTCTATCCAAGCAGCAAGTTTGGGTGCTGATCAGCAGCACGTCTGACCATGAGAACCTGTGGACAGTACGTACCTGGGAGGCAGGACTCGGCAGTCAGGGTAAAGGGAATGCCGAGGGGATTGTCCATGGGGTCTCTGCTCGTGATGTCAAAGTAAATGTGCTCCTCACATGTCCCCTCCTGCCCTGCGAAGCATTCCACTGTGATCTTCTGCTGGCCCCATGGAGCGATGGAGCCGGAGCAAGGGGACACCGTGAACATGCCAAGACTGAGGTGACCCTGCAAAAAAGTTCCAGGAGAGGCTGATGCCTAATAGCTGTGCCTTGAGCACCCCAGCAAGGAGTATGCCCTGCCTTGGCCTCCAGCTGGGCCCAAGCACCCATTCCCAGGACAGGGAAGGATAACTCCGTAGCCCAAAGGCAGCCCAAGGCTGAGACCAACAAGCCAGGAGGAGCTGCAAGCCTGTCCCAAGCGGCAGAGAGAAAGGAATTTGAGTGTAAAGAATGAAGGTGGTAGCTGTGATCCGTCAGCCTCCAGAGATAACACAGGAGAGGCAGAAATAGCTGTGAGAAGTGATGGGAGAGAGGTAGGGGACTGGGAAGAAGAAAAAGCAATGTTGTCTGAGCTCTGTGGACTGGGAGTTCAGTGGGGGATGTTTTTGCTTCTGTGGTGTTTGCAGACCTATGCTGGCTAGCAGCTACCAAACACAGGACCTGCTCCCCTCTGCTGACCCCACAAGTCCAGGTCAGAGCAGATACTGGACTCCATCCCGCAGACCACGTCCCACCCTGTGGCGATGAGCCCCCAGCCTGGGCACAGCAGCATCTTCTCACATCCCCTGCAGCAGCACTTCCTGGGGAGCAGGAGTCACCCACCTGTGTCAAGGTGCTTGCTTTCCTTCCCATTGAGTGCTTTGTAGCCAATGGAGCAGATTCCCCTTGCTTTGAACTGAGAGGAGAAAGCAGAGGTATCTGTCATGCTGAGCTCCCCTGCCTTTCTCTGAGGCCAAAGCTGGCCTTCCTTCTCATGGAGGAAAGCCTTTCTGCTCCTGATGGCTCACAGAGAGCAGCCTGCGGCACCCATTGCTGGACAGAGCAGCTCTGTCACCAGCTTTGTACTATACATGGGGATACCGAGGCATTTTTTTGCTCCCTCTCTCCAAGCCAGGGATGCAAATGGACGATTTGCATCCCTGGTCAGCCCAGGTCTCCTGGCTGTCTGCCACATACCAGCCGTGGGGTGGTGCCTCCTCAGACAGAAGGGCGGTGCAGGGCTTCTCGTACCTTTTTTTTTGCAATGCAGGTGCATCCTTGGGTGCTTGGTGGATGCGGAATTTGAAGTTGAGCATGCCTTTGTTCTCCAGCATGACAGTCTGGGTTTTCTTGGTGCCCTTGACAATGGCACCAAAGTCGAGGGGCGAGGCAGGCTGAATGCTGTACTTGCTGTACACAGCTTTTGCCGACACCCTCAGTGGGATGTTGGCAACAATCTGGCCTCCTTCACCCAAGCGGGCATCTATCACCTGCATCCACAGGAAGGGGTGGTAAACAAAGCAAAGAGGCCGGCCTCTACCCCTGTCCACAGCCTCCACCCCAGGCCTCCAACAGTTTACCCTCCGTGTTTAAACACCTCCTCCAGAGTCAGGTTCTCAGCTCCGCTTAGGAAGCCTCCCAAATGGTTTTCAAAGACTTTTTTTGTGTATGTAGGAGAGAGGATTCCGCAGTTAAAGCCTTCCTTCCAGAAGACACCTATCCTGTTTACGCTCCCAAAACACTGTGTGATAACACAGCCTGGCCAAGACAGCTCACCTGGCAGTATAGGATGGGTTTGTTCTTGAGGAGGATTTGGGTTGTGGGGTGGAAGAGCATCTCAACGTTCACACCAGGCTGGGAGGCAATCAGCACGCCTGACTGAGGCTTGATAGAGAAGTGGGATACCACGTCTCGCATCCTGGGACCTGCACCTTTCAGCGTGAAACTGGGAAGAAAGGGAAGGAATGGAGACCTCTGCACTTAAAAGTACAGGTGCCACCAGCACAGCCAGGACTTTGCATAGAACCAGAAAAAAAAAGAAAACGGAGAGTCCAGCTCTGCTCGGGGAATCCTGGATCTTGACAGAGAGTGCAGACAGTCATGAGGTTACTGCAAGAAACCTTAACACTGAAATATTTCATTCACTCCTTTACAGTCTCAGAAAGAAAAAAGAGGTGACCACCAAATAAAGGCAATGAATTTCAGCATTCCAGTGGCTGAAATTTCTGGGCCTCTCCTTTGTGTTCCTGCTGAGCTGTGAAGAACTGCTGGTTTGTGGCTGGATTCTCTGGTAAAATAGTTGAGATTAGAGAGCCAAGGTTTTGTATTTACCATGAGGTAGCCAGCATGGAAACAGGTTCTAGCCATTGAGAGAGGGAGAATGCAGGCCTAGGAACCTGAGGAAATGCTCACTACCAGGCAGCTGGACTCACCTGTACTCCATGTTGTATATCCCTTTGTTCTTTAGGCTCAGGACTTTTGTCACATTATCCAGGACATTAATGGTTCCAAATTCCAAGCTTCCATCTGGACCTGCAGAAAACCCAGAGAGCAAGGTCAAAAATGGTAGTTGTGAGCTGCTGCAGCATACACCAGGTCACAAGCTACATGGAGGTCTCAGCACAAAACCCTTTTCAGCAAGTTTCCATTCTTGGAAGTGTTTCCTAGCTACTTGTCTGCCCTTTCTCTTCCTACTCAGGTTTAGTAGCTAAGGAGCTCGGCTCCCATTTCCTCGCTTCCAAGCACAAATCCAATTACTTTACATGCTGTGCTGAGCCTGTGGGAGTTGCCAACTGCCTGTTCACATCGCTGTTGTTTCAAAGCCCCCAAATCCAATCTGCACATGAAGCTGCACACCTCAGAGTTCAGATGGGAGAGACCTAAGGCTGTCAGTGCGCTGACAATGCTTTACTCCACGCAGCTTCCAGGGTATGTGCTCTATGTATCCATGCCATCCTTGCATCCCATCCCATCCGCTTTGGTTGCCCACCTCCCAAGGTAATGCAGTGCACCTGGACTACACTGTTTGGGAGGCGTCCACTGACCTTCAGGCATGTCGATGCTCAGAGAAATATCATAGACCTCTGCAGAGATTTCGATGTTTTCAGCATGAACAATCCCCAGGATGTTTTCTATATCTGAAACCTGAGGCAGCAAGAAACAAACACTGTTCAGATTATTCTTTTGGTAGACAGCCCATAAGTCCTTGTCTCTGCTGGCTGCATCCCTCGTGGCCTCCCTGGCTTCACAAGCATTGGTGGACTCCCCAGCTTTCCAAACCTGTTCATCTCATGGGCTGCCCCAGTGGAATTCTGCTGCAGTAAAAAATCCTATCAGCCCAACTCTGCACTCCTACAGCAGGGAACGTTGCTGCTTAAGCATCCTTGAGAGGCACAGGGATGTAAGAACAACCACAAGAAGTGTGAGGTGTCCCAGAGCAGGTGGCATTGACAACCCTTTCCAGTCACCCAGCATCCTCTTTGAAATGCAGCCCCTAAACCATGGGGAACAAAATCCCAGAGGGAGAGTTTGTTGCTCTATGCAAGAGGTTCAGACAAAGTCCAGGAGGAATGTGGAGATCATGCTGCAGTCTGTATAACCAAACAACAACCTTCAACCATTTACAGGGACAAGGTGGTTGTGGTACAGGCTCGGGATGCAGTGTCTGGTTATCTGGGGGGATGTGGATGCACTGCACGTTCTGCAAACACTGTGTAGAGGCAGAAGTTGGGGTCACAGGACCCTTGTGTCTGTCAGGTGCAGCTCTTCCTAAGAGCACGCAGCTGCTCACTGTGCGCTGCTCTGTTAGGCAGGGCACAGTCCCTCTCACCTCTAGCCGGAGGGTCTTCTCAATGCTGCCAATCTGCCCGGCCGTGAAATTCAGTGTCACCTCAAACTCTGAGCAGGGATCAATGATGCCGTTATCTTGTGACAAGGAGAAGTCCTCAACAAGGTCATCCAGCCCACTGAGCTGCCAGGCCATGGGCAGTAGGGCGTCGTTTTTCAGGACCAGGGTCCTGCTGTCAGTCCTGCAGAGACAGGAAGGCACTTGGCATCAGCTGCTGGATGGTCACACCAGCCTCGCCACTGAATGCAACTTGGAGCAGCTCCATCCCTGCCCCAGAAACCAGTCAGACATTTTCTCTTTGTCACAAGTCTTGAAGTGCTTGTGGGATGACTGACCTGTGCAGAAGCAGCTTGCCAAAAGACAGCTCCTGGGGGATGACCTCCAGCTTCACGAGCACCCCATGGCAGCACAGGCTGAAGACCACTGGGTTTGGGTTCCTCTCAATGCAGCAGATGAGTCTGTCTTCCAGGAAACCAGCAGAAGTGGGGTATGCCCAAATGGTCAGCTCCTGGACCCGGCCGCACAGAAAGAAATTGAAAGAACACTGCGTGTGAGCAGGAAGAGCGGCTCCTGGGCACTTCTGTGGTGCCTGCTCTACCTGCCCTTCTCCTACCTGCTTCTCCTTTGGCTGCAGTGTCATGCTGGGAGGGTCCAAAAGGAACGTCTCTCCTTCCTTATCATTCTCAAAGGAGAAGCAGACCTGTACCTCCACGGGGGAGACGTTGAGGATGGTTATATTCTCCGAGTTGCCGGGAAAGTTCTGGGCCTTGTACCTGTCCACAAAAGGGGAAAAGGCTGCAGAGGAGACTGTTGCCTTGCCACACATCGAGGGAAGCACCATGTGCCAGCAGCGAGAGGCGGTGCTGGAAGACCCCGCTCTAACAAACAAGTGAGGGAAATGGATCCCAGTCGGGGGCATGGTCGTGTGCTCAACCTTGCCTTACTTTGATGCCTTCCCCTGTACTTGGTGCCTCCACCCCAGAAGCCTTATGATGCACAGGCCACTTCAAGAGTTTTTAATACAACGTAAATTCAAAGGCGCCTAGAAAAATAACAGTACACCAGGACCACGGGTTCTTTCCCCTTCCTTCTTGGGGTGCCTTCCATGCAGGGTATAAAGAAAGGCTTTTGGAAAAAGAGTTTAGCTAATCTCTTTCAGAAAAGTCATGAAAATGCTTTGGATTTCATGGGTTAGCTCAAAGTCTGAGGAAAAGAAATATAAAGCATCAATTCCCAAGAGGAATGTGAAAAGATAACAAATGACCCTTCTCTCAGGTGTGGAAATGACTTTGGAGTGAAAGAGGCACACAGAAATCCCAGACCATCCATCAACCTGGCTAAAGATTGTCTTTGGTTTTTAAACTATTTCGATTTCATTTACTTGGGTTCACCCTAGCCCTGCAGAACTCCGATGGAGACAAGAACTTAATGTTAAATATTATTTAAAAAAAAAAAGTGACAGTAAAAGTAGAAATACACCAATAGCTTCAATGACAGCGTGTTTAGGCAGACTTTATCCAGCAGTGAGGATGCACTGTCATTACAGGAAAATGTAATTCCTGCTGTAGGTTCCCCCTGACACCTACTGGCAGGTCAGTCATAAAATCTTATTACTGACTACAGATTAATAAAAGGTTTATAAAACCATCTACAGAATAATTGCTCGATCAGGCTACCTGCAGAGTTCAAAGCACTTCAAAAAGCACCATTACATTCACTTCCTAAGGGGTGAAGCTGAGATGTGGAGGGGGACAAAAGTTGCCCCCCAAGTCACCTTTGGGCTGGCAGCAGCATGGGGCTCTGGCCACCCAGGCACCCACCAGGTAGGCAGAGCAGCTCCTTCAAGGCTCATTTGCCTCTTATCTGCTCAAGTTCACACATCTGTCGTCCTTCAAACCCACGTGTCTCCCAGGACTCTGCCTGGGACTGCCCTGGACTGTGCCACTGGGACAGCATGTCTCCAAGTGTGTCCAGAAAAGTACAAGGCCCTGCAGATCCCACTCCAGCATCTCACTCCCTACAGCCAGCACAGCACGATGCTCGCTCGGGAGCTGGGAGCACATACCACTCTCGTGATTTCCCACACAGCAGCGGTCCAAAGTGGAATTGATTTGTGCTCTCAACATACTCCTTGAAGATGATTTCATCATCCTCTATGGTCTCCCTCCACTGTGGAAACACCAGCCTGGGCAAAGAAAGTGGGGAAGGAGGAGCTATGAGATGCTCCAAGTAGGAAATGTAGTCAGAAAGCCATAACCCTTCCTGGTGGCTGAGGTACCATTTGCCTTCCCAGCTCCCAGCACACAAAGAGATGCTGGGCGACCTCAGGCAGCATGATCTGCCCAGGCCAGAAGCCCCAAGGGGCAGCCCTGGCTGTGAGTTCAGGGGGCAGCAGTGTGGGAGGCTGCCAGGGGCCAGCCTTACCGTGGGTTCTGGCTGATGCTGGGGTACAGGCCAGTGCCGCTGCAGGGCAGCTTGTACAGGTGCTTTATTCCCACAAGCTCAAACCTCAGTGTCTGCTGAAACCTCCCCGACTTTGTGGGGCAGAAGTGGACCTTCAGTTCCACCTCACCCTGGGCAGGCACTATCCACCGGTACCGTTTCAGCCTGGCAATTAAAGAGGAGGCTTCAGACATTGCTGAGGAGCAAATGAAAGAAGGAGGGTGCACTCGCCATCCCATGGAGGCAGCGGCACAGGTTCGCTGCAGAGCTGGGGACGATGGACCTTGTTTGGCAAGAGGACCAAGAAGCAGAGGCATCACCTCCTCCCGTGCAGCTCACCTGAGGAATTCGGTGGGGAGTGAGGCACTTTGTGGTGTGCTTTCCTTTGCCTCAGATGAACTTTCGGGTCTTGTGGAGGGATCCTGGGGACTTTTTGTGCTCTGTGCGGAGATCTGCTTCTCCTTTGGAGACTTGTCTTTGCTGGCCACTTTATCCGTCTTTGGTTGGCCCTCGGCAGGACTGCCCTTCGCATCTGGGGTCTTGGCCTAGGGGGAGAGAGAAAAGGGAGGGAGAGGTGAGCCGTGCCCTGAGACATCCCCATCCTGGAAAGTAAAATGGGGGTTTGTTAACCAACAGAAGAGAGAATAAATAAGTAAGTCCACCTGCCCACGGACTTGGTCTTCCTTATTGGTGTTTGTTTTGCCTAGGACACCCCTCCTCACTCAGGACCCTCTCCTCAAAGGCAGTTGATGGTTTTAAGTGATTTTTTCCCTCTTGTCTTACAGAACTGCTCTGTCTCCAGCAGAGCTGTCTCTTTTGTCCCATCCCTGACAGAAAGGATACCTCCAGACATGGGGCCCCATCATATCTTCACTGCCTCTCCACAATGATCCTTTTCCATCCAACCTGCCCCCCCATGCCCCCATCTAGCCTGGTCCCTGCCCTGGCACCTTCAGTGCCAACACCACAGGAGTACCCACCAGATTGTCTTCCACAGCAGCACCTTCTGGTGCAACAATGCTGAAGGGCTCCACATGCTCCACACAGCCTGACCGCTTCTCCGGGTAGTCGACCAAGGAAAGAACTGCAGCACGGGGAAGGGGAGGCCCGTCGGGATGCAGTCCCAGATATTTCAGCATCTAAAACAGAAGACAAAACCCTGTTTATACTTCTGTCACCTTCATCCTCACACTCCTTCTCTAAAGGCACTGAGCTTTTGGCAATGGGGTTTTTGATTTCTACAAAGTACAAGTGCTTTGTTATGCCCAGTGGGGTGAGCAGGCTCCAGAGCAGAGGCAGCAGCTACAAGTGGGACCGAGAGAAACCTGTGCCCTGAGTGACTCAGCTGACAAAAACAATGACCATGAGCTGCCCTGCTCTGGGACTGTTTTTAATGATTTCCAGGCTGGGAAACTCTGAACAGATGGGATGCTTGTACACAGAGCACTCCCACTTTCCGCCCATCTGAGGGATAGTGATAACCTCCCCATACACATGGATGCTACAGAGCCATTGTGCATCATCATCAGGGGCCCGGACAAGGCTCTGTGCCATTATCACCTGGGGGAACACAATGCTCCAGGGCCCAAGACCACGGAAAGCTCAGGATCTGAGCCTTGCAGGGTTTTACCTGGTCTTCTGTTGGCAGCCTCCCCCTCTCCAGGATCTTCTTAAGCATGTCCTCCATATTTGTGACCTGGATGTCCAAGCACGGCACCCCAACATGCTTGTCTCTGACTGCCCCTTCTGCAACTTCACTTTGCCTCTCCAGCTGAGATGACTGAAGACTCCTGCGGCCTCCATATTTTTGTGCAGGCTTCTTCTCCACCTTCTCTTGTGGTTTATTGGTCTTCTTCTGATCTTTTTGTTCAGTTGAAGGCTGGGACTTGTTTTCCTTTTGGATCACAGGTAACTGCAGGGTACCCTGAACCCTGTCCCAGTAGGAGTAAACCTGTGTGACGTTCTGCTGTGATGATTCATAGATCTGAAACCTCAGGATCAAGTTCTTCTCCATCTCAGCTGCATCGTCTGTGATTTCGGTTTCCTCGTTCTCTGGGGCTTCAGTTTCCCCCTTCTCTGGGTCTTTGGTTTCCCTCTTCTTTGGGGCTTTCGATTCCCCCTTCTTTGGGGCTTTCGTTTCCTCCTTCTCTGTGGCTTTGGTTTCCCCCTTCTTTGGGGCTTTCGTTTCCCCCTTCTCTGGGGCTTTCGTTTCCCCCTTCTCTGGGGTTTTCGTTTCCCCCTTCTTTGAGGCTTTGCTTTCCCCCTTTTCTGGGGCTTTGCTTTCCCCCTTCTTTGGGGCTTTCGTTTCCCCCTTCTTTGAGGCTTTGCTTTCCCCCTTTTCTGGGGCTTTGCTTTCCCCCTTCTTTGGGGCTTTCGTTTCCCCCTTTGAGGCTTTGCTTTCCCCCTTCTTTGGGGCTTTGCTTTCCCCTTTCTTTGGGGCTTTGCTTTCCCCCTTCTCTGGGGCTTTGCTTTCCCCCTTCTTTGGGGCTTTGCTTTCCCCCTTTTCTGGGGCTTTGCTTTCCCCTTTCTTTGGGGNTCCTTCTTTGGGGCTTTGGTTCTCTCCTTTGCTGGGATTACGATTTCCCACATCCTTGGGGCTGTGTATTTCCACTTCTCCGGGATTTTGATTCTCTTCATCTCTGGAGGTTTGGGTTCCTTCTTCTCTGGCGGTTTGCCTTCCTTCTTCTCTGGCAGTTTGTCTTCCTTCTTCTCTGGCGGTTTGTCTTCCTTCTTCTCTGGCATTTTGGTTTCCTTCTGCTCTGGGGATTTTGTTTCCTTCTTCTCTGGGGATTTGGTTTCCTTCTTCTCTGGGGATTTGGTTTCCCCCTTCTGTGGTTTTGCAGGCTGCTTCACCAAGGAGACATCCTCCTTTTCCTCCTCCAGCTCATCTTCGTTCTCTAAGTCTTTTGACTCCTCAAGCTTTTGAGCCAGCTGCTTCAGCTCCCTTCAGCAAACAAAACAGAAAACATCCCCGAGAGTCACTGTCATGGTTTAGCATAGTTTGGGTTTTTAGTTAAAGAAGGGGTCCATCAGCCACGCAAGTATTCTTTGCAAAGAGGTGCTTACAGCTTCCTCCAGACCCAGTAGAACCAATCAACTGGCTAGTTTGAATATTGGCAACTTTCTTAAGCCACTTAAAAAGCGTGACACGGCTCTGTGATCCACATTTAAGAACGAACAAAGCCCGGGAAAGCTCTCTTGCTTCCGGCTTTTGGACAGGTAACGGGGGGCCCGCGCGGCCCAGCGGGGCCGGGCTGGGCCCTGCTCGGCGCGGCCCTGTTCCTCCCGCGGCCCTGCTCCGTGCGGGCGGCCCGCGGCGCGGCTCGGCCAGGCCCACCCCCACCTAGTTCGGCCCAACTTCCTCTGAGGCCGCTGCCCGGCAAGGATCGTGTGATCAGCAGAGATAAGCGAGTTCCAGCTGCAAGGCCCGGGTGAGAGTAACTCTTTTAGTGCTGTAAGATTTCTCCAGAACAGATGAAGCCTGCAGACATCAATCCTCTCCAAAGTCAGAGGAAAGGGAAAGGTGAAGACGCGTGAAAAAAAAACCACCATAAAGACACTGAAGTCAGTGAAGAAGGAAGAGCTGAAACCCCGAGAGAGGAGAAAGAGGAGATGCTTCAAGCCTAGAAGCTGAAATTCTGTTGTAAGGCTGTGGTGATGGACTATGATACATCAGAGTACCCGTTGTAATTTCATGAAAGCATGGGGGGTGGAGCGTTCAAACTGCAATCATGAGTAAAAGTACCTGTGCTGAAATAAGCAAATGTTAAAGTAGCTGTGATTTGATGAAAAGCTTGAACAAAGAGAGATTAAAGTAATGAAGACCCTTGCTCCCAGGGAAGGAAGAAGAAGGCCTCTGTTCCTAGAGATGAAGATGCTCCTAGAGATAGGTGAAGAGAACTTTTGATTTTTTGATGAGCTGAACACCTCATCCTTAAAAATGGTACCCCGTTAGCTAAGACTGAACCCTCAAAAGCAGTTGTGGGGAAAGCTGTAAGTCGAGGGAAGGGACTTCTACATGCACGCAGAAAACCATCCCGGGCGGCTGTCTTGCTGTGACGTTAAAGCCACGAGAGACTGTCTCTTGTGGAGATGTCTCCATAGCATAAGCAAGAGAGACTCCTCTCCCTAAGTGAACTGAAAAAGAGATTATTATAGAGGTGGTAAACTGACTGAAAAAATCTCAGGAGTTGTCTTTTTACGTTGTCAGTGGGAGAAAGGAGAAAGGTGGGGGAAGAGAAGTGTTCTGAAGGTTTAGTCTGACTTCTTTTCTTTCTTTTAAGTCTGTTAATAAACTTCTTTATATTCTTTTAAGTTTTGTGCCTGCTTTGCTTTCTCCTAATTCTTATCTCACAGAAGGAAAGTAAGTAAATAATAGATTTTAAACTAAACCACTACACCAGAAAACTGGGCTCAGTGTAATCCTGGCAAGGCCCTGCACTTTATTCCTTGACTCTGAGGCCAGGCAGAACCGCGAGGCCATTTCCGTGGATTTTCCTCAACCCACAGAGGTTGGGAACATCCCAAGTGAGGAGAAAGGTGGGAGGGGACCTCCAGGACCAGCCAAACCTAAGCCTTGCCATCATAAGGTCTCAACGGTGCAACCTCCCTCTTAAGGCACACCCAGACACCTCCAGTCTACTGCCAAAGGCTGATCCACCATCTCTCTGCACTGATGCCTGAAGAAGCCCTTTGTCTCTTGATTCCCCAGTCTAAACCAGATCACAAATTGCTAACATCTGCTTATCCCTCCTCCAGTTCTTACTCGACTTATTCAGCCCCCTTCTCCCTGGGCATAGCCTGTTCCTTACTGAGAATAATCCTGTCAGTCAGAAAGCAAAGGCTGCAGGAACTCCTCTCCTGCAAGGCAGGCTCTTGATAGACAAATTTCCTGCTGGAACCCAGCTGTGACCAAGGCAAACTTGTGCTATCTGTCATGGAAACGATTTGGAGCAGCCTTGTCTGCCTCCTCCCCACAAAACCAACTTCAGCCTGGGCTGAACGAAGTCCTGATACACAGGCTTGCTTTAAGCAGCCTCCCCTCCCAGCTCCACTTTTCCTGTGTGTCCTGAGCTGGGCTGCCTTGCTGAAGCAGAGCTTCTCCTGTGCTTGACTACTGCTGCAGCTGAAGGGGAGCCTAAAGGACACGAGCTTTTATGGTGTCCCACCATAAGGAGAACCCTGGCAGATCAGCATTGCAAGGACCTCATCTGTGGCAGGACCAGGACCCAAACCAAGCCAGCACAGCTGAGCCCCACACCTGCCCATACCACAATCCCACTGTTTTGGTGAAGAAGGGAGATGATGAAGAAGGTGCAAATCAACATCATGGACTCAAGAGACACTTCTACAGGCAGTGCCAAGGCAAGCCCAGAGCCCAGCTCCCTGCAGGCATCATCTAAGCTGGAGGGCTCACCACTGAAATGGAGAAGATGATGTTCTATCTCAACAGAGGAAGTTCCTTCCTCTCTTGGGAGCCAGGGAACTGAGAGTGGCCATCCTTGTTCTGCTTCTGGCCTTTGCTATCAAACATCTCTGAGCTCAAACAAGAATGCTTGCAGCAAGGAAACCCTCCAGGGACACTACCCTGAGCAGTAGCCCATGGAAGACTTACTCACCTCTCCCTCCGTATTTGCTTCCTTTCCAGTATTATTCTATCCATTTGAGCTTTCTTCTTCTCAGGGAGGGCATCATATTTGTCCTCATCCATTAGCAAGAGAGGTTTTACTTTCCTCTGAAGAGCTTTATTCTGCTGCCGTTCTTTAGCACAAACCAGAGGAGAAACCATGAGTGACTGCAAGCAGAGCTGGGTGCTCTGGGTCAGCTGCAAGGCTTCACAGCTTTTCCCGACCCAGCCTATCATACCAGGAGATACTGGGGAGCTCATATCCCTGCTCCAAAATTCAGACAATCCCCCAAACTATGGCCAGGCAGTGAGCTCCTGTGCTTTGCCTGGCTTAAGTGCACCAAGGCTGGGGGCAGTCGTTCGTCACTGAACTACAGCAGCTTGCACTTGTGCCCAAGCTTTAATGTTAGAGATTAAGGTGAGTCTTAAAATCTCAGATCTCCTGCAACTCTGAGATGAGTGCTGGTTACACTGAGGCAGAAGGTGGAAAGATTAATAAAAACATTTCTTACAAGCTCTGCTGCAAACCCAGATACACAGAGATAAGGTTGGGGGCTTGAGAGAGAAGATTTGAGAGGGATGGAGGTATCTCACCTTCCTGCTGTCTTTCAGCTTCCTCCCTCTTTCTTTCAGCTTCCTCCCTGGCTTTGCAAGAAGCATAATCCTGATGCAGGTTCACAATGAAGATATGACGACGATTCTTGACGGCTTTGAGCACACAGAGCAGAGAAGATTCCAGGCTGCTTGCAAAGAGGCTCTCCAAGCCATCAAAGATCACTCCCTTGTAGCAGTCTTTATGCTGCGAATAAAGGGAAGAATAAGTCAGCCATTGCACACGGGGGGCTCGCAGCTGGACAGTAAACCCAGCTGTCACAAGGCACCAGCTATCCTTGTTCCAAGTGCATTAGCTAAGACCAACTTGGATCTTTCCCTACGCTCTGCCAACTAAGGGCATCTGCAGCTTTCCCCCAGATTCCCTGAACACAGCCCAGGATCCCCCAACAGCATGTACAGACCTCCTCCTCCTCCTCTCCGAGTCGTACCTCACTGCCATTCTCTCTGCAGCAGGAATGTCTCCTTTTCCCCCATCCCACATACCTTCAGCCTCTCAGAGAGGATGTCCACCAGCAGGTCCTCGGGCAGCACACAGCTCAAACAGTTCAGCTCTTCCCCGCAGCTGCTGATGATGTTCAGCTGCTGCGGCGCAGGAGCAGTGGAAACTGTGAACTGTAATGTGGACCATTGTAAGGAAAATGAACCGCGGTGGAAAGCGCTGAACAACTCCCACTGCTGGGCTTGGAGCTGTGGTTCCGCACCAGCGGAGACTAGAGCAACCCTGCAGGGCAGGCCAGCGGCTCCAGGGGATGGTCCTGGAGGGCCCATCCCTTGGCCAGCAGAGACCCAAGCTTGCCAGCCCCCGGTGCAGCCTCCCAGCCCTTTGCTCACTGCCTGCAGCCACACTAGCCAGGACTGCACTTTGATAACAAACCACTGAGAACCAGTGGAGTTTGTCTGCCAGAGCACATTCCCAGCCCAAGTCATGCCCAGCCTGCCAGCTGGGCTTGGCTCTATGGACCCGCATACCAGGGCCTAGCTGGCACAGAGCCTCCACTGTAGGCAGCCCCTACCCATCTCAAAGACAACGCAAAGGGTCAGGCATCAACCAGTGCAGATCATGCTTACCTTTTTCTCAGGTGTGCTGGCTGCCTCCTTCTTCTTTTGTGCTGGAGGGTTCTTGCCTTTGGCATTCCCCTTGTAGATTTTTTCCCCAGGGGGTTGTTTTTTCTTGGTCTGAACAGTGGGCTTGGACTTTTTACCTGCACAGGGGACAGATGGTTCAGGGGGGCTGTGAAAAGCAAGTAGGCACCTTTCACCGCAATGGGCACAACCTTGGGCCCTGGAAGGAACATGGCACTTTTTCCCAGTCTGCTGGGCACTGGCAGCACTGTTTCCCAGAAACAGCTCCTTCCCTGCTTCTCTTACCAGCGTGGTAAAGCACACCATCCCATACTTGATTTTAAAGCCAGCCCTATGCACCTCCTAACTGTTTTAAGTGCTTGGTGTTGTCTAGCAAGCTGCAGCTTTCCCTGGGAGCTCAGCCGAGGCTTCTAGGACAGGGCAGAATTTCTCTGCCCTTCCACAGTCCATTTCGGACGGCTCGGCACTACTGCTCCGGCCAGCTGACAGCCTTACAAACACAGCGACGGCAAAGGAGGTGAGAAGGGTCTCTCCATGGGGGTATTAGAAGATGTTTAATCGTTGCATCTGGTCCATGCGGCCCCCAGAGGCAGACAGCAAGAGAGACCCCATGGCCAGGGAACAGGGACTTTTTCCCCAGGGCTCAGGGGCAGGAAAAGGGCGCGGTTGGGGTACAGGAACCAATAGGGAGAGCACGGGGGAGTGGCCAGGACTAGGGGCAGAGGGAAAGGTGGGGGAACAATGTAAACTGAACCCCACACCTAACAACTGTGCATGCAGGTGATGCTGCTCACACAGCAGTTCCCCTATGGATCAAGCCAAAGATTTGTCCTCCAGGACCATTGTTTCCATACACTGCACCCATCCTGCATTCTCATGTGGAGACCTGCAGTCCTGCCCCACTTGCATCACCCGTCTCCACTCAAGCTAAATCCTCCTTGTGGGCAAACCCCAGCTGGGACCCAGACTCTTCTTCCTTCCACCAGCTCCCAACCCAGCCAGGTTCAAAACTGAGCAATGCAAAACTTCCCCCCGCACCAAACCAGGTCTGGCCTCACCCTGCAGAGCTCAGGGCACCACCTGCCCAGTAAGTTTCATAAAAGTCTCCAGTCTCACATGGAGAACAGCCCAACGTGCACGAGCTGTGTAACCTGACAGGGGGCATAGGTAAATCTCTGGAGAAAAGAGCTCATCTATAGCATGTCTCTCATTGGAAATTCCTCTGGGAGGCAGTTCTTCCGTTCCTCTCGTTTGCAAGGTTACACTGATAGTTCTCTTGTGCTTAATGAGCCACTTCAAAGGGCTTTTTCCTTGTTAAAGCTCCTTGTTAAATGAGGAGCAAGCTCAGTTCAGCTTTGAGGAAATAGAAAATATTTGGGAAAGAGACAGGCATGCCTCACACCCCTTAGAAAAACAAATGTGCCAAGAATGGCAGCAAAGGGGGCTAGAAAAGAACCCCTGAGCCCTTAAAATTGATTTTTTTCTTTTTTTTTAGAAAAGCCAGAGATGCACTTCACCCATGGTCACCAAGAGACACAAGGACTGTCAAACTGCTGCTCTGAGTAAGCAGAAGTGGACAGTCATGGTACGTTTCTCAAGCCCTGGCTCTGGGTCCAGCATTTCTCCTTACCAACACTCCCTTTGTCTTCGTCTTTCGGCTTCTCGGCAGCCTGGGTGCAAAGCTCCCGGGCACGGAGCCCTGCTTGGCTCCCGTCGTCGGCGATGGCCTCTTTCACCACGGTGTCAATGGACAAGTAGTCAGCGTCATAATAGTAACACAGGGCCGCTGCTACCTCTGACTTTCCTGAGAGAGAGAGGAGGACTGCTTGGTGACACTTGCACATGAGGCATTACAGGCCCTGGAAAAATCTCAAACAGGATTTCAAAGTTAAAAGGACAGTGGGAAAGCAAGTGTCCCTCCAGGGGAGGCCATGAGGGAGGCAGCTTGAGCATGGTTACAAGCTCTGAATTCTAGAGCCAAGAGGATCATCTTCACCTCCTGTTCAGCTGAGGACTTTGCCTCAAGCACCATGGTCCCCCAGGGTGCGTTTCTCCTGCTTCCCCCTCTCCCTGCAGCCCAGGGCTGCAGCTCACATACCTGCCCGGGGTGCCCCATGGACGATGACAACAATCCCTCTGCACTGCTGTGCTTTATCTGAAGACGGGTCCACGCCCCTGTGGCGCATGACAGCCCGAGAGACAGGATCCCCAATTGCTTTCACCAGGGGCTCTGGATAGCATGCGACAGTCCCTTCATATGCTGCAGTGCAAAACCAGATGGAAAAGTCAGCCTCCTGCCTACCTTTGATCCTCATCATTATCCCCATCTCCTCAGATCCCAGGAAAGGAGACTTGCTGAAAGCAACATGAGCTTGTTCTTTTGTTGCCAGGAAGGTGCAAATATAGAAGACCCAGTGACATTAGACCCGGTCCTACTGGCTGAAGAACTTGCCCAATCCTAGTCTTTGTGGCTAAGGCACACAGGGGAATATCCTGATTATTTCCCCAGTCTATGGTGGGCAGATAGGAGCTTGCTTTGGCTACACTCAGGGTTGGCAGAGGATGCCACAGCCCTTCACCCAAGAGCTCCTCCACCAAGCTGGGGAACAGGCAGCTGCTAAAAGCATGGGCTTTCCCTGGAGAACAAGGTGAAAGAGAGTTCAGGGTGTATGGGCTGGACTCCCCGCTGTGTCCACAGTCAAAACAGACACTGTCAAACCTGACTGTTTTTCTGACCTGTTGCTGCCTTGCCCATGGCCTCGGCCTCGGCCTCAGCCTCAGCACTGGCCATGAGCTCTGCCTGTTGAGCCTCCAGCTTCTTATGTGCTTCATAGTCCTCCAGCACCTCTGGGGGCAGCGTCTCACCCACGGCGCGTGGAGGCATCAAAAAGGTCTTTGGGTACTTAGACCCCACTGCCCTCCGCAGAATCTGTGTGCGTAGGGAAGAGAAACCAAATGCAAGATTCCTTTTCTCGCCTTTCATCACACAGACTCAACAAAAACATTTTCTCCCTCCTCCCTTCCTCCCAACAACACGAACTATTCAAGTCCTCCCACAGCACGTCAGCAGAGCTGGCTTTGCCCTGGGGATTGCCTCCATCTCCCTGGCACAAGCCTGGGAATGCTGGAGTGCTGTGAAGCTTGGGCAGCATGTACATGGGACCAGATCTGCCTTCTCACCTTCTCCTCCACAAGGTACTGCTCATCAAAATCCAGTGAGTAAAACTCAACGGGGAACTTGCATGGGTTCTTCACCACCACTGTGGCCTCCAACCGATCGCTGCCCACCAGCACCCATCCCATCTTTAGTGCTGGGGGGCTGAACTCCAACCGCGACTCCAGACCTTGTCCCGAGAGGTACAGCTTTATGTGATTGCTGCTCCCACAAATGTTAACCTTCAGCTCATTCTTGTAAGACCTCTGAAAAGAGAAAAGTGCAGAAAACCCGTCCATGAAGTCCCAGGTGACAGGACCCCAAATAGAACCCTTGCCCCAAGGTCAGGATGTTATCAGTCCCTCCAAGGTGAATGGAAACCAGATATTTACTTATGCTAGGGGCTACAGCGTCTGCGTCCTGGGTCTGAGTAACTGGGATGAATCCTGCTGTGCACTCTAACTGGGTACTTGGGTATCAGATGGATGTACAATAACTGTCACCTAGTTATGCAGGAGTGCAATGCTCATGAGAAGGGCCCTCAGGGTTACAGTGTCCAGACAGTCCTGGCACTGCTGCATCAGGCAAACGTCAGCTCCAGGAGAGAGACAAATGAGTTCTCATTGGCTAGAAATAAGGGTCATCTTCTCAGCTTAGTGTTCGGCTCTGGGCAAAGCCAGACACAAGACGGTTACATCTCTCGAGCAATTAAAAGATCCCTGGGACTGTCTGCAGGCACAGAAGCACTTGTGTCCATCCCGGTACACACTGTCAGTTTCCAAGACCCAGTGGCCACTGGCAAACTACTTTTGGGAATGCTCCATCCTTTACGTTGAATCCCCAGCTGCATGGAACCTGCAGGCGGGCCAGAGCCCCAGGGACCGCTGACAGCACACCACTATAGGTAACTGTCCTGCTGTACCCAGGAAGGTGTCTGGTGGCTGTTTTGTCTGTCGGTTCCAGCAGCAGGATGAGCCTAGATTAGGCGCTCCAGGGTTCTCCTCTGCGAGTGTGCAGCTGCTCTGCACAGTGTCGCAGCCGCACATACAGCCAGTCGAGGGGGAGGCTGAGGGGAGTTGGTGTGGCAGGACGTCTCTACCTCCTCTCGGCCACAGATGGTTGGTGCATATGCAAGAGACAACCCAGGTGGGTCACAGGCCCAGCAGGGGGTCATCTCTGGCACCAGAAGGGCTCAGGCCCCCAGCTAAGAATCAACATTTTAGTGTGGAAAGCAAATGTGGGAAGAGATGCAAGAAAAATGAATATTCTTGACAAAAAGACACGGTTCTTATGTCTATAAAAGCCCACACAATTATCACAGAGACAGAAGCCTTCTACACACACGCAATGAAGGCGTGCAAGACTTCTTCCCAGAGTCTGGACGCAAGTTCCGTGGTTATTTTCCTGGGAATTGAGGGAAAGGATTTTGATGTGTGCTCCATCAGGAACTGGATGGTGAGAAACACTGGATCCTAAGTTATATTATTTCTTTGCCAGCTGCAAAATTAATGGTGCCTTTAGCCCCGCATGTAATACTAGTTGTCTCTTTTTGTCTTATTCCTGGGTAGTAATAGTCTGTTTTAAGTCTTATGTCTGTTAGTTCTGAAGTCTATTAAATAAATAATTTATTCTATAATAGACTGAATCAGCCATTATTAAAGAACTTACAAATGAGAGTGGGTTTTGGGATGCTGGCCATCCCTATAAAGCTACTGCCTGCTGCCAGAGGCCTGGGCAAAAGGCAGGGACTTATTTAAATCCACATCATCCCTTCGTAACAGTTGGGCACATCCCCCCCACGTGCCAAGAGGCAGCCACAGAGCCCTGATGCTCTCTGTGCAAGCTCCCTGCGGGCATTTCAAAGCACATCTCACAGGAGTGCTCTGTGGGGTGAACTGAGCCACGCTAAGAATGGGGCTTGCAGAAAGCTCCCCGTGAAGGCAGAGCTCATCCCACACTCTCTGCACCAGGCCCTCATTTCCAGATGGCCCTGACAGACCCCCTGGACTGACACCTGCCAATCTCACCTCTTCCTTGGGTACAAACTGGATTTCCAGGTTCTGCCACTTTCCTGGACCAATGATTCCTCTGGAGGGCATCACTTTGAAAGGACAGGGCTCATCCTCCTTAGCCTCCTTCTTCCTGTCCTTCAGCTTCGGACGTATGGGCGGTATAAAGGGTTTTTCCTGTTGGGCACAGAAACCAATTGTGTGAGGTCTCCTCGGTCTGCGAGGACAGAGCCTCAGTTCCTGTAGTGCTCCGAGACACTGATATGGTGCTGAGAGCACCCACAGCCAAACCAAGTGTGGCCCCACAGCCTAGAGCTGGAGGGAAAACCTGTAGACAGGGCAGGCAGATGGGGAACTACTGTCCTCAGAGGAGGAGGAATGGGTGAAGATGGCAGAAAAGCAAAGCATCAGCTAATGGAACAGGTCCAGGCAAACCAGCCTTGATCTAGACCCTCAGAAGCTTCGTCAAACACGCTGTAGACCCAAGTGCTCAGGCAGCCACAGGAGCAGAAAGGGCGAGAGACACAAAGAAAACCCAACCAAGAAGTTACGTGTTCCATGTCGCCTGTGCTTTACCTTAGACTTGATCACAGAAATGAACCATTTGCAGGGTACTCGGAACCAGTTGTAGAGCCGGACTGTCTCAACCTGGCACTGCCCAACGACGATATCATGGAACTGAAATCTGTTCTTGGAGAGGTCGAGCGACAGTGCAAACACTTTGGCACGGAGGTGGATGTGACGCGTGGGGCCCTTTGCTACCTGGAGAAGGACAGAGAATTCAGCTGAGAGTCCAGGTGACATCTGCTGCTGTGCCCAGCCTGCTGCCTGCCCGAAAAGCTGTGGTACCATGATGGGTAGCAGCACATCCACGTCTCCCAGTGGCTGGTGGGCACTTTCAAAGCGCACTTCAAATGACTTGGTGTATGTCTGGGGCAGGTACGTCACCTCCTCCAGGTTCACTCTGAAACCTTGAACAGAGGAAAACAAGGCAGCTGAGATACACAAGAAACACAAAACACGTCATAAGCACGTTAAGGCCTTACAGGTGTCCTGGCTGAGAGGTCTGGGAAAAACCCCGTGTCGTGCTGTGGCCTGGACAAAAACTTAAAGGGTGCACCTGAACACCCCTCAGACACAGTGCGCCACTGTGATGGAAGCGCAGACTTGCCTCAAGGCCTCTTTTGGAAGCCTGTTTTGATCCACCGGAGGATCTCAAAGGCTGTTTCATCAATAAAGGATTCACACAAGTGCTGTGACAGTGTGAACTTCAAACAAAGCACTTCTGAACCACAGCAGACCCCACTGATTTGCAAAACAAGCCCACAGAGTGCTCAAAGAAACTTGATGCTCATGGGAGCCAAGGGCAGAAGATGCTAAGAGGCGACCAGGGTGATGAGCCCATCCTGCCCCTGCACTGAAGCATTAAGGCAATCACAGGCAGGCCAGGTCCCCGGGCATGGCTGGCCAGGAGAGTTCAGGCTCTGAAGCTCCCAGCAGGGGCACTGAGAAGAAAAAGCTCAAAAACCTCCCCAAGTTCAGTGGCTTAAGCTAATCTGTCTGAGACACCTCCTTCAAGCCCACAGGAAGTGTCTCCAGCACTGCCTACCTGTGTCCTGCAGAACAGACAGATCGACCTGGAAGGACACTGCCATCGGCCCGGGGTTGCTGATCTCCACGGTGCGTCTCTCAACGTAGCCCTTAAGGACAGTGCCCATGTCCACGATGTACTCAGGCAGCTCAATGCTGGAAGGAGAAGTAAGGACAGTCCTTAAACTACAGCCTGGCTACATGTCCAAGTGGATGGCGGATGCAAATAGAGCCGCTAATTCTGTATTCATTGCTGTAAAAACTCAACTCAAGCCTATGAAACCCCAGACCTGACCGCCCTGGCAATGACTTTAAGAAGTCACAGGGAGTGCAGGTCCTAGGTTTTATCAGCTACCAGTGGTACCTGAAAGTAAAATTAGTTTAGAATAGACACTGGTCACAGCTCCCCTGCTGTGAAAAGCCAGCAGAGGTGAAGACACTGGGCCTTCACTGGTCTCAATGAAACTGCTTAGCCTGGTGTACAGTGTGAGCCTGAAATTGCCTTGGGGCCTAGGAATAAGATTCGCCTGCACAGGAAATCTTCACTGCTCTGCAACCAGAATGGCCACCAAAGCAGCAGCAATAAGCGTAATAATCAATACTGGCAAAATTCACAGGAAGGTCCTTTCCCAGAGCAATCCAACTCAGGAGAGCACACAAATGATCTGTTTTGCAGAGCATCTTCCTCCTGAAGTAGAGCTTCCTGTGCCTGTGCTGCATTATGAAGGAGCACAGAGAAAGTTACCTAGGTAAGACCTGCCACCCCACCAGCATGCAAGCCACCTGATTTTAGGTTTTAAAGGCTTTGCTGATGTGTGCAGTTCCCTGCTCCTTTTGTTTAGTGTGCTCTGTTAGTTGGAACCAAGACATCAGTTGGGAGTTGTCTCTTTCAGAGCTAGTCAACAGGGACGGAATCTATGCTATCTGGCAGGGCTTGAAGGTCTGCACTGGGTCCCCTCAGCTCTACGGACAGAACTCCACACTTGTGGGAAGCTGAGCAGTCCCAAGTTCAGCATGACGCTGGGGAAGGGAGGGCACTCAGTTGCTCACAGAGAGCATGTCGCAGCAGCCACCAGGGCCAGACCCTTTCTGAAGTCCCCAGCTATTCCCAGCTCTGCAGACACAAGGAGCTCCCAGGAGCAGGGGGCACTGCTGGGTGTTACCCTCGGGGCACCTGGAGATGGGCATGGGAGTCCCCACTCACTTGAAAAGATTCTGGCGCAGCTCCTTGTCAGGGAACCATCCCCTGGTCTTTGGGGGACGGGAGGTGTGAATTCTCTGCAGCTCCAGAGCAGCCTGCCTCATCAGCATCTTCACCACCTTTTTCTGCAGCCAAGTGTCCCACTGAGGAAAGGGAAGACAGTGGCTGGTTAGCAAAGGTCCTTCCCAAGGCCCAGCTTGTACCTGAAAGAGTATCCCACCCTGCTCTTGTTGAGAGGGGGGATGGGGTGCTCCTGTCTGGCTGTCCGTGTCTGTGACACCGCCTGCTCTCTTAGCCAGGACTCATCTCCAGGGAAGTAACTCCAGCATCTTTGCCTGCCCAGCCACTGTTAGCAAAGCTGATCTGTCCAGACAGACAGACAGACAAGCCAGGAACCTGCCAGAGCTCCAGATACTTGCCTGCCCTCAGCCAGCGCCAAAGCAGCTTGGACAAAAGCTGTCTTGAAAAGGAACCGGCACCAAGCCGGTGCCTGTTGGAGATGAGCACTGCCAGCACAATCCCATGGCACAATCAAGCAGCTGCTGTTCAGGTCTGTAAATCTGGCAGGGTTTGGGTTGGGACCAACAAACTCCCTAGCAATGACCTGCATCTCCTTCAAAGCACCATCAACTCCATCCCTTGAGCATGGCCTTCAGGATCCCTCCAGACCATGACCAGAGGGGCAGCCCCTGGGGCAATGCTGAGCAGACACATGGTTGTGAGTGGGCAGGGAGGCCCCAAGTGCCATCAGGGCACCGGGAAGCTGCTGTGGGCTGCAAGGGGCTCAGGTGACATGGAGAGGGTGGCATGTGCCAAACAGGGCTGCAGCTGTTCTTACTACAGTGCCAGAGCCATGCATGTGTGACATCAGGTTCTGAGTCATCAGGGTCTCAGTCTGCAGTGTCTGATCCTTCTCCCAAACAAGTGATCTATCTTTTCGCCTGTATTGTTGCAGGTATTTTATGAGCTCTTTCAGTGGCTCCTCATAGTTTTCATTTCCTGAAGGAAGAAAACATCCACAAAGAGAAATGTTAGCAAAGTGCCAATCCCATTTAAGATGGGAAGTCCCACTCTCCCAACACTGGCCTCTCCCAAAAATAAACTCAGGCCATCAATGAAAAGTGGATGCTTCTGCTCCTCTCTGAGTCCTCATGTTCACTCCCACCCATCTGCCTCCCCACAGAGGAGCTTCTCTTCCCCTGCATTATCATGCAAACCCAACCCTGCCAGAAGCCCTGCCAGCCTCTCTTACAGCTTTCCCAAGCCTTTCTGTCTAGCCATCATCCTTCCAGGAGCCTGCCATCCAGGCAAGCTCTGCAGGATGGTTCCTGGGACAAAGCCCACGTGGAATCCTCTGCTCAAGACTCATGAAGCAATCAGAGGGCTTGAGTTGGTCTGGGAGTCCTACAACCCTCCAGGCTTCGTGGAGGTGGGCATGAGCTGCCCTATGGGCATATGGTAGAGAACAAAAGCAGAGGGGCCCTTCTTGGGGGCAGACAGGCAGTGCCCACCTTTGATGTTCCAGGGCAGGTTGATACTGATAATGGGAAAAGTCGCTTTTCCTTTCAGGCAGATATTTTCTGGCTCCAGGTTAGCCACTTTAAGTTCATAAGTCCTGCAGAAGGCTCCTGGTAATCCTGGCAGGTAGGAGAATTTCAGCACTTTCCTCTCACCAGGCCCAATGGAACCCTGCAGGGATGGGAGAAGAGGGAGGGAATGAATCAGACAGCATTTAAAGGGGGATGGCTCAGGGGACAGACAGGCTGAGAAGACAGGTTCTCATCTAGAAGAAAGCATCAGCCCACATCACCTTCTAACTCCCTTGTGCCCAAAAGCTCGAGCCTCTGAGCCCAGGGTGCAGCGTGTCCTCCTGAGGTCTGGCAAGGCTGCAGCCCCAGCCCAGGCTGATGTGAGCACAGCTCTGCTGCTAATGGGGTTTGCCCTCTGCCAGCAAGGGCCTGCCTCAACAAAAAAAGGGTCTTTTGCTGCCGCTGTGGAAGAGAAGTCCCTGCACTCAGCAGGGCCAGCAGCTCTTCTCATCCTTTGTAGGAGACAGGCATTAAAAAATGGGAAAGCCAATCAGCTTCCTCTTCCCACTGCAAGGAGGGACTAAGGTAGGAGTGCTGCTTCGGCTCAAAGACATCCAGGCAGGACCGAGAAGCTTGGAGTGGTGGGTGCTGCAAATATTTCTCCTTACACTTCTAGCCCCGCTCCTCCCTGGCCCCCTCATTGCCCCACCAAGCTCCTGCACAGCAACGAAGCTGGAGGAGGGAGGGAGCAGCACAGAGGCTGTGACAATTTCTGGCAAAGGAGCTCCAAGCCTACGTAAGGGATATGTAAGCGGTGCTTAGCGCTGGCAGTGGGGAGGCAGGGCCAAGGACTGTGTCCTGTGTGATCACACAGCCTGGGCAAGGTGACCCTCAGAAACGCTCCAGTGCCAGCACAGCCAGAGATCTCAGCCGTCGGGGTCCCTAGAGTGACTCTGAGGAACCCGTTTAATTTGTTTTTATGCCTCAACATATGTTATAAATCCATTTTCTGACATGGGGTGAAAAATTACTGTTGGGCTTGTACGTGTGCTGGGAGCTTTAACACGTCCCACGCGTTAAGGAGGCTGCTGGAAGAAAATGCAGGCAGGCCCTGTCTCTGGGGGGGCTGCAAGCGACCTCCCCCTTGGGTGCGGGCAGACCCCGAAACCCGGGAACACTTTGCCTGTCTGACCAATACTCTTCCTACAAGGGCTGAGTTATGGGAGGAGCATATAAAATCAGTTAACACTGCCAGCTTTCCCCCGCCCCTTTTTTTTTTTCTTTTTTTTTTTTTTTTCCCCCTCTTTTTTTCCTGTTGGGCTGGCAGCGCCTGGAGGGTCCGGCTCCCTGCAGAGCTACTTCTTCCCTGTCTGTCTGCCCTGCTGTCGCCGCTTCCCCGCTCGCCACGGCAACCTAGTGCTCGGCTGTTGCCCGAGGGAGCGGCCGCCGCGGCCCGACGCTGACAAGCCGCCGCTGCTGCCGGCCGCACGGCGCGCCCTGCCCGGCTCGGGAGTGGCGCACGCTCGGTGCGGCTGGCAGCACACGCTCCGTGTGCCGAGCGAGGCGCCGACAGGGCGCCCCGGGGTTCTCGCGGTTACGCTCTGTCCCTCTCTTCTGTTACTCTCTCCGTTTCTCGTTTTCTCTCCCTGCTCTCTTTTCTATCCCCCTCTGGTTGGGACCATACCCCTTCTTATCAATAAACATTTTTCAGATACTATATTTGTTGCGTTTGTGCCTTATTTTCGCCCGAGAAATCTATCAAAAAGAATTCTCCTCTACCCCCCTTACAGCGGGACAGGACAGTGACCAATACACTTGTGCCTCCCGCTGGTGTCTGCCCTGTGACAGCAGAGCCAGCCACCAGCCAAGGCCATGGGGGAGTCTATCAGGAGAGCACTTGTTTGACCTTCTCTGCCCCCAGCAGAAATTGCTTACACTCCTCTCTCTCTCTCTCATGGCTGGGTTTGGGGTTCCCCCCCACACTTTCTTCCCCTTTTTTTCCCCCTCTCTTCCCTCCTTTTTCCCTTTACTCTCTTGAGCCACCTGACAGAGGGCTGGGGTCAGTCACTTGTGTTACTTACACTGGTGGGTTTGACCATGAACACTCCATTCTCAGGTTGGTCTGCAGTGGCAGTGCTGGGGTTTAGCACCCAGGTGAATGCAATCTTCCCTGTGTTTGCCAGGACGATGTCGCCATGATGAATTTCATTAAACATCTGGAGAGAAGGCATAGGAGTGGGAAGTTACAGACCCAGGCCTGCTGCTGGGAATCTCATTCCTCTTTCCTGGAGTTGAAAGCAGACACATGGTGGGAGCAGGGAGCAGGGACCAGGGAGGAGATACAGGCACTTGGGAACCTGGGGAACCCCCAGGCACAGGGCACGTGCACAGGAACAGGGAGCTCTGGCCGCACACAGAGGTGTGGTAACAACCATGTCAGGGCCAGTAATAAATGAACCAGAGGACACAGGTCCTCTGCACTATGAGGGGTCACCAACAGCCAGGAGAAACAAAGGAGGTGGCACTGAGGCACTCCAGAAGAAAAGGCACCTGCATGCAAATATTGGCAAGAAACATACAGGCAACAAGGGAGTCACACAAGGCCAGCAGCTGGAAATATCCGTGGGCTTTCAACTGAAAAGGAGTGAAGTGGGGATTATTCTGGGACAGTCTCTGCAACTACAGTGACTGGAAGCCCAACTTCTTCCCTTGATTATTGTGTGGATTAAGCAAGAGCTTTAGACAAGAGCATCTCCTTGGAGGTCAGGCTTTAGGAGCAGATCAGCAGAGGGATGTCTCAGGGACATGCCCCTCAGAGCATCCCCACTGGGACCCTGCCTGCCCCAGGGGCAGTGTTAGGTAGTCTGAAAAGGAGGCATTCCCAACATTTTGGAGGGGGGTGGAGATGGCCGTTAAAAACCAGCTTGGATGCTGGACTTATCCCTCAAAGGTTGTACTCCCAAGCCACAGAGCCAGCAAAGGGGCTGGGAAGGGAAGGCAGCTCTGGACAGAGGTGGGCAGGAACCTGGTGGCCGTGGTTCCAAGGCAAGGAGCTGTGCCAGGGGACATGTGCGGTACCTGGACCCCACAGTTGATCTCCCGGGCACTCAGGAAGTAGCTGATGCGGGAGGCCTCCCCGGTCAGCTCCACGTCGTAGATGGGGCCTCCCTCCACGTTGCACAGTGCCGTGACACTGGCGATGCTGTTGAGGTGGCCAAAGAAGCTGAAGGCGACCTGCTGGCTCTCTCCTGGCTGCAGCTCACCCGACAGCGGCATGATCTTGAAAGCCTGGATGGAGGACAGGAGAGATTGAAGTGTCGAGCATGGAAATGGATGCAGAAGAGCAGCTTGGAGCAGAGTGCAGCTGTAACCGGAGGGGCCTATTCCCCAAACACAGCCAGAATCACCCGATTCTCGTCCTGTGTCCGTGCCACTGACCAGTGGAGAGACCATGGGGAAAATCTCCCATACTCACGGATCAATGCATTAATTATACACTACATTAAAGTGAACTGGGATGTCTCCTGGAAGCAAGAAATTCTCTCTGATGCACAAGTTGCCTTTAAAAAGCATTTCTTACTGCTTTTATAAAAGGAGGAGACTCAGAGTGAGAGCTCTTGGAGCTCAGGGAGCTAAGGGAAGGACTCCAGCCCTGCTCATCTGACTCCTGAGGCTTTTTCCCTCGCTCTCTGATTTATATGCTGCTTTCTCAAGGTGCTCCTGCAAAAATTTCCTATGGACCTGATGAGGTCCAAGGGCAGCAATGCCCTCCATAGGTGCTGCACAGCATCCTGGGGCAGCCCTACAACATGTTCTGCACAGCCTCTCCAATGACCAGTTGCTTCAGCAGCACTTTGTGATGGGTCTGGAGGGAGGTGAGGCTCCTCTGTGGGCAATGCTGAGGGCCACCAATGGGACTGGGAGCTACAGACCTGCTTGCCACACTGAAAATGTGGAAGTGAGACAGATTCCCACTTACCTGGTCCACTGGGATGGGAGTCTGGTATAGGTCCGTGGAGTACCTGAATCCCCCCAAGCCTAGGGGGACGTAAGAGTGTTCACGAGTATATGGCGTCACCTGAAAAACAAGCCGTTTGCCATGCTAGGAGGAAGAGACAGCCACTTTGCAAAGTCTCATTTTACAAGACAGCTCCAGGGCCACCACTGCAATACCAGCTTTCGGGTGAAGGCAGAGACCTGGAAACAGGTGGTCTGGCTGGGTTGGGAAGCGGGTACATGGAGATAAGGGCTCGTCACAGCTTGCTCTGGGAAGGAAGCTGGACATCTTATAAGATCATCATGATGCAGATAAAAGCCTCATCTTATATTGTAAAGAAAATAAGCCCAAAAAATCCCACACTCAACACAGGTCTGTAGGATCTGAGTGGGCTTCTCCGAGCAAAACTCTCCTATTTCTCCCTCCCCAGACACCCCATGTCCAGCCACTGGCCCTGCTGCCCAGCCCGCTCTCAGGGCACAGGACAGCAGGGCAGCAAAAAGGGAGATCGGCACGAGCATGACTTCTTGGTGGCAAGCTGGGGAGGCAACACAAACAGTAGATGTACAAGAAAATCTACCTCTGTTCCTATAAGTCCTTCCTGTCTGGCAAGACGCCGTGATTCTTTAATGGCTGGGGATGGCACATGCACATTTCTAAGCCTGAAGCGTGTCTGTTGAGGTGTCGTGCAATCCGAACAGGTTCTCTTCTCCGTTGGTGCGTGGGGTTGGAATTTAGGTGGATAAGTCTCCAATCTGGAAAATAACATGACTGTGAACAGGGACCTGCAGTGGGAGGGAGGGACACGTGCACGAGCAGCTCCTGGTCAGGATGCAGCCCCTGGATGGGGGCTGGTGCGTTGAGCTCAGAAATGGTCTGATCCAGCCCTTCCCAAACCAGACTGGAGCAGGTCCGTTCTAAGGGCAGCCCAAGGATGATGCTGGGGTTGCAGAGGTGCAGGCAGCTGGTAACTGCTTGCAATGAGGAACTAGAGAGGACAGGGATTAACACCTTGTGGGGAAGCAAAAAGCACAGTGGGAGAGGAAAAGACAGAGAAGACATGCAACAAGGTGAGATTTGAGGCACCAAGAGGCAGACCTGGCCAGTGATGAGCCAGCTCAGCCCCTGCAGTGCCCAATGCCAGAAACTCTGCATCTCTACCAGGTACTTATCTGGAATGTTTCCCTGACAGTGTGTGTGTGTGTGGGGGGGGGGGGGGGGTTAACATTTTCCAACACTCCCAGGTGACTCAGGTCACATTCCCCATTTTAAATTGAAGCAGGTGCTCAGGGTAACTCTGCTTGTGTTTCCAATGCCACATGAGGGACACAGTTGAGCCGTGCCTGCCTGATGCCCTGCTGAGCTGCAAGTGTTCCCCACCCAGTCAAACACGACCTGGATGCTCCATTCCCAGACAGGAATTCAGTGCCTTTAATGACCTGCTCCCCAAAGAATAACTGTCTTTAGCTTTGTAGCTTGTTATCTAAGGCTGGGCTTCATTTCTGGATGAGAGGCTCTCTCATCATAACCCCCAAGAGATCCCTAATCATTTATTCCACTGTTTTTAGTTTTAATAAATGGTTTGAGGCAACTTCCCAGGATCATGGTGCCCAGACAACAATGTTTTTCACTCTAAAGTGAAACTCTCTGGGAGCCAGGGATGGGAGATGATGTGATGAACAAGTACTGCTGCTGAGCAGTACAGAGCCCATAAGGGACATGTTGCAGTGGGGAAAAGTCAAAATGAGTAACAAGCGTCACAAAAAAAGGAAGGGAGTGAAGAATCCAAGGTGTCCACTGAAAGCTGACCCTTGGGAGAGAAATTGTCCTGGCACTAAAGGAGCTGTCTCAGAAGAGAAGGAAAGGGAAGGTAACAAGATGTTCAGCATCAGCCCAGGCACTAAGTAGCTCTTTCTCTGGCGTGAACTGGGACTTTCTGGGCATCCTCCAGCACAATGCAGGGAGGAAGGCAAGCAGCAGAGAGCAGCTCCTCTGCCTGCAGACAGGACCCATCCCAAAGCAGAGGGGCCAAAGGGCCTCCACCAGCACTGTGGAGCTGGGACTAGGAGCCCTTCATCAAGGTGGACATTTGCCTCAGACCACAGAGGTCTGAGAAAGCAGCTTTCCCCCAGCTTTCCTTCCCAGGGGAAACCACTACTGGGGCTACACAGCACCAAATTGGTGGAAAACACCTACTCCCTGAGCATCCAGCCTGACTATGGCTGGTCAGTGTTACTTGCACAAGGGAAAGTCAGAAGCAATTTGCCAGATCCTAGGCAAACAGCTTTGTTCTTTGCGAAGTACAAACAGGACACCAGGAAGAGCTTCAAGGAGAGGGCAAAGGTGCACATACCTCAACTTGTTCACCTGGCTGTCCACATGGAATGACCAGTGGTACTTGACAGGAAGAGGGCTGTTGTTGGTTATCTCCAGTGTAAGCATTTCTTCAGTGCCAGCTTGGATGCAGCCAAACTCCAGGGCGCTGGGCTGGATAAGGAGATTCGGGAAGTAGACTTCTCCCTGAAGGGTGATATACTCCTTGCGAGGATGGCCCCTGACCATGTCTATCGTCAGAACCTTCTCTTCTTTCCAGCTACGAAAATCCAGTTCATAAGCTGGGTCAAATGCAACACAGAGATGAAGTTCCTCCCCTACATCCAGCGTCATGGGCTGCAAGGAGACAAAGAGCATTAATCACCTTTGTGATCAAGTCCCAAGGTCTGACAGCAGGAAACAGTAAACGTTCAAAGTGTGACCCCAGCGTGGGCTTCTCAGTTCACCCTCATTTCTTTACAGCGAGGGCCTGACTGCAGGCACCACGCTCTGGCCCGAGATCCTCTCAGGCTCACGTTTCTGTGCTCAGCAGCAATACAAGGGGATGGCTGCTGGAGAGCTGGGATGCTTTCCAGGAGACACCTTCACTGCACGGCTTGCCCCGATCTGCTTTCCTGCTCCCTTCTCCTCGTGTCTTAGAGCCAGCGTGGATGTTACCAATTCAGGTAAGATTTTGCTTCCTTCAGCAGCTCTGCTGATGCAGCTCAGGCCAATCCACTGCTGACACTACAGAACAAACTTCTCAACTCGAGGACCTCCCAGCAGAAAGGCACCACCACATCCCTCCTCTTCAAACCCCACGGAAGGAGACCAGGGCTGCTCACCTGGCCAAATGGGAGGGGCTGATAGTCCACATCGCAGACCATAAACGGCTGCTCCACATACAGCATAAGGTGGAGTGGCAGGAAACAGGTGTTTTTTATAGACAAAGGTTTGTAGTGAAGAGTCAGGACATCACTGGGTTTCTATGGAAACAGGAGACAGGGGAAAACAACCTCAAGTGGCCATAGACGACCTTCTGCTTCTGCTGCATTTCACATTTTTCAGTCCCAGAAGTGCATCCGTCTCTATTTACCCTTTCTATTTGTTTCTACCCTTCCAGGAGATTTTTCTTTATAGCAGATGCTTTTCATGTTTAGAAACCACAGCATCCTCTGGGGGACAGGGAAACACTCCCACGTACAGATGAGGGAATAGGCTCCTGAGAGGAAGCAACTGCTTGAACAAGATCTAAAGCAGAAAGTGAATCCAGAGCATTTGTCTCTAGTGTTGTCTCTCTATTGAGCAGAACAGCACTAGATGATCTTCACTCACGTACAGTCACTTCTTACAACCTAATTGGCTCTAGTAGCCTCATAAAAGCAGTTCATCTGCAACATGTGTCCTGCTGCCCTTGCTACAGGGACAAGGTGTCTGTGGCTTCAAAGCTATGATCAGCCTAGGCTCTTCCTTCCTGTCTATGCATTGTGCTGAGCTTCCTGCATGCTTCAGAGAAACCAGAGAGTTTGGGAAACTACTTCTGGATGTACTGATGCCAAACAGGTGCTGTGCCATAGCATGTGATAAATCAGTGTGTGTGGCATTGAGCAGAACCCAGGCAGAATCAGGGAGAGCTGAAAAGCTTCTAATTACATCTGAACTGCCTGTTCCAGGGATTCTATGATTCAGTGGAAGCCTGGGAACTAGAGGAGAGGCCTGAAACTACAGAAACCAAATAATGAAACATCTTCTCTTTTTCAGACAACTTG
Organism: Struthidea cinerea; assembly: GCA_013397865.1. Classification (NCBI taxonomy): domain Eukaryota; kingdom Metazoa; phylum Chordata; class Aves; order Passeriformes; family Corcoracidae; genus Struthidea; species Struthidea cinerea. Next base: position 46,756 of record VZTI01000829.1, read on the forward strand.
CAGGAGAGGGAAAGATGATGCAGGAATTGGGATCCAGAGACTGAAGGGCACCTGCTCTGCCCCAGTGCTATCATCACTGCAGCTGCAGGATGTCTGGGGGTCCTTTGAAGCAGGTGAGGCTTGGGGAAATGCACAGAGCTATACCATATAGCTATACCATAAAGCATTCATGCCAACAGCAGAGAAGGCAAAGAGACACAGGAAATGATGGGTTTTTCCTTGTAAGCCTGAGGAATTCACAGGAATCCCCACTTTTCCCAGCTTCCCTACAGCATCAGTGTTTGGACGTCACCGTGCCTTGGAGGATCCTCAAAAATCTCCCTTTATAGTGAGCAGAGAAACTGGCATTTCTCTGTAAGTGGCCACGATCCCCCTTGGCAGTGCAGCTGTAACTGCAATTTTACTTTGGGGAAGTTAAATACCAGTCTCATCTCCAAAAGCATCCTCACTCACTTTACAAAGTGCCTCAGGAAGGGTACAAAGGGGCTTTCACACAAGCACACACCCTTCTCAGCCATGCTGTTAAATGCCAGGATGCAATCCAGAGACTTACCTTCTCCACCCGGAAACATAATTGGCTGGCTGACACTTCTACAGAGGGATCAATAAACTCGCAGGTAATGACTGTTTCTATTATCGGCTTTTCAACTGTGTTTATCCCAATGGCGGCTTCACACAGCACATAATCCTGCACCACCTGCGTGCAAGAGACACTTGTCACCAGTGGTGGGTGCTGGCATCCAGCAAATTGGCTCACCACCCACCACCCACCACGGGCCCTATTCCTGCCGCAGAGTTACAGTCACTGCCCCCTTTTCTTCCTGTGATGCAGCTTATTTATTCTGCACTCAATTGTCTCTAACACTGCACCCCAATAGCCACAAAAGGCACTTGTGAGACACTCCCTCCCTTCACCCAGCTTTTGTCTTACTCTCTGCATACCCTGGATAAACCACTTGGCACTTGTTTAATTCATTTTCTTCTTGGGCTCCCAGTCTAAGTGTAACTTATTTCTCTGTCCTTCCTTGCTGACTCAGCATGCAACACTGTTTGCCCCAAAAGAGCAGTATTTCCTTCCACCCCTGTTTTGGGATCAGCACTGGGTTTTGGTAGCTGTGAAATCACAATAAAGCCTTAGCTGGCCTGATGGTGGCCAGCAAGGAAAGCAACTGATGCTGTCATGGAAACATGTGGCCTTAAACCAGTTTCTTGAAGACTGCTGCTCACTTCCCCAGGCAAACGTCAAGGGACTGCGGAACAAGCTCAGGGGAGGGGATCTGATGGTTCCCCAGGCTCAGCCCTTGGTGGGGGGACCTCACCTGCGGAATGCTGGAGAAGCCTTGCACCACCATGTCAGCTGACTCGCCTGGCTCCAGCTGCATCGACGCTGGAGACAGCTGAAACACGGGGGTACGTTTGGGGCTCTTGGAATCATCTTTGTCCTTGGAGTTACTGAGGGATGTGAGGCTCTGGCCCTCCTCCTCCGGTGGTCTGTAACATTCCACAGTCCAGTAGAGCCGATGGAGATGGTGGCCCCCGTTTGCGAATTTGAACTGACGAATGCAGGGAATGCAGCTAGAAAAGAAGACAAGATGGAAAATAGTATGGGAGTGGCTGTAATTCCCTGGTCATCAGATTGCTCCCAATGAACAATTTGAGGTGTTAATAGCTTGGAGACTGTCTTCATTTCCAGGTCTTGATGTGGACCAGAAATAGTGTCTGATAAGCTGCCCTCCTGATGTCATAATTGCAAAGAGAAATATGTTTATAACGGTAGTGTAGCATTTTCCAGGAGACGCTGACAGGACCTGGTGTTTTCCTCCAAAATGTTTGTTCTGGGGTGATTCATCCCATTACTGTATTTCGTATTAATCTGCACCCGAAACTATTACTGAATCTTTGAGATCCTGCACTTGGGGACCTCGTGTGTGGGGGTATGATTGCAGGCATTTTTAAAAACCAGCTCGGAGGCAGTTTCCGGATGATCCCAGCAAGCCGGTAAAAATTGGCTGCCTACTCCAGGAGAGGAAACCAGGGGCGCAGGGCCTCTCTCTTTCGTGGCAGCTTTGGTTTTGCACTCGTAGCCATTCACAGAAACTGCATTTTGCAATTAGAAACTGTTTTGAAGTGAACTTTGCAAACTCTGCTGGCAGCAAAAAAAATGAGCAAGGTTCTGGGCAGAGCACAGCAGCAGCAGAGGCCACAAACGGCACGAGGAAGTGGCGGCAGCAGCAGCGCGGACCCCACACAAACCAGCAAGTTTCCGTCTGCCTCTAGAACTCTCTGTGGGCTCCTGCCTTCCTGGTGGGCGTTGTCACCATCCTGTCTCTTTGTTCCCGGGGCCCCTGGTTGCCTGGGAGGTGTCATTTTGGAAGGGAAGGGCATGATGCCATCTTCCCTCGGTGCCTCCGCCACATGGCCGCCTCATCTGGGCGCCATTTCAGGAACCTCTCTGTTCTGGGGGAGTCTGCGAGATCATGACTTGATCAAGTGAGGACATAAATGTATTAGAACTAAAGACAATTCAGTAACAATTTAGCAACTGGTTTCCATTTCAGTAGCTTTTGAGGGTATCTAACAACTCTCAACTGGCCATCACATGTTTCTAAAGGAATCTCTGCCTTCAGGGAAGGAGTCAGGCTTTGAACACTAAAGAAGATCTTGCCTGAAGGACTACAGCAAAACTGCTCCTTGCTGAGACAGGAGGAGAGGGGGGAGCGGAGAGATCCCCTACCTGAATTGGTATCCCAAGTTGAGCTCCGGGGCGAATGGTTTGTCTGTGACAATTGTGGTGCCAATGCCCCAAGCCATGATCAAGACGTTGGTCCAAAGGCTGCCCCCAATGAACAGCTCCACCACGTCATCAAAAAACCCGGTGTCATCCAGGACTGCTTTGACAGTCACAAGAATCTCTGCCTTAGGGGGGATCACTCCTTCACTGGGTTCAATAGTGAAGCAGTTGGGTTTGTGAATCTGCAAGACAAACATAATATGCATTTAGGATGGAAACCATACACCCTGGTCTCTTGTGGGATATAAGAAAAGGAAAGACTAAAGGGGGAGGATAAAAAATCGTAAAGGCTTAATTTCTCTATAAATATAAGATACAGTATCTGGCAACAGCAGAGCTTATACAACCTGTATTTTCTCCTCCTTTAATGGACTCACCTAATTAACTCAGTTTGCCCAACCCAAGGGACACTTATCCTCAGGAGAGTATTCCTTCCCCAGTCTTTCTCTGGAGTGCATGCCAAGGAAAGCTGCTTTCTCTTTCCTGGCTTCTCACAAAGGCGCAAGGCAGGAGGAAGCCAGGACTGCTCAAATCCCACCCCAGCAGCCACACGGCTGGAGGACACTGCTGACAGCCTGAGGAATAACTCTGCAAAGCCAGCTGAGCAAAACCCCAAAGTCTCCTTTCCCAAGGGGCCGTCAGGGCTTCTCAACATCCCCTGAAGGACCGAAGCCCTCGCTTCCCACTGATCATCAGCTGCAGAGAGGTGCCCCAGGGCCCTCTGCTTTGGAAAAGTCAGCTCTAAAGGGTTAGAACAGAGCAGGAAAGCAGGAGGCAGAAAAAACCTGCAAGACGTGCCCTGCGGGCATGGCATGGCCTCCCTAAGCGTTCTCGTCCTCTGGTTTCTCATGGCCCTCCCTCTGCAGATGGGGCAAGAGAGCAGGAAATGCCCCGGGGAGGGAGCAGAGGCCTCACACCAGCACAGCTGGACTGACACAGCTCTGCAGGTCAGGGCCTGGCTACGAGCACGTCAAACCCATCCTTTACATGCCAGGCCCACCCAGCCAAGGTGCGCTGCTCCCTGCAGAGCTGGAGAGCAGAATGTCATTGTGGAGTCAGGGAAAGCTGCCCTGGCAATCCCCCACTTTGGGGTTACGTTTATGCCCCAAACAGCGGGAAAAGCAGCCAGAGGAAAATTCACCCCGCTCCTCTTTGGCCCAGGAGCCCGAGCCTGGACTCTCCCACACGGCCCGATGCTTTATCCACGCACACAAACAAGTCCACAGTGTCAGGTTTTAACCAGCTCCACAAGTTCAACACACCCAGCATGGAGAAGAACAAACCTCAAGCCCCTCATAGATCTCCCCCTCCAGCAGGGAGCACATCCCACTCAGCCCCAGCCCCAGCCTACAAGCCCTTGCTGGCTGCACCAGCCCTGCTCCCCCTGCCAGGGAAGCAGCCCCAGCTCCTTCTGCCCTGTGCAAGCCTCCACAAATTAAACAGCCTTTCTCTGCAGCTGGTCCCCAAAGATGCTCTTCAGTGCCACGGAGATCACAGGCTGTGGAGATGCACAACCCCCACACACGTCTTTGTGCAGACAGCCCTACTGCTTTGACCCACAGCAGCTGGGTGAAACTTGCCTCCCCACGAGCAGTTTGAGGGCAGATCTCACACCCTGGTTTCTGCCCTTAACAGAAGTTTGGCACAAAGCAAATGCCCATGGAATGGGGAACCCACAGGGAAATCCATGCCCTCTCAGGAGCAAAGGGCCACAGGCTCCTCTTGATCTCAGAGCTCCAAAAATGTGACACACACAGCTAAAGACCTTCCATAAAATTAAGGGAGAACTTGTCAACACGATCCAGACTAACTTCTGCTCCAACACCTCTGCACCTGATTTCACTGAGGGGTGCCCCAGCTAAAACCAGCGCAGAGCCAGGTTCCTCTTGCCTTGCTCAGATGGAATGTTGGAGTATCTTGCCTCCTCTCACACAGGGCGATATGGAAATCTTGCATATAAAAACCAAGTAATGGCTTCTACTGACCAGTCAATCTCCCTGCAAAACAGCCCCACAGATACTTACGACCTTCATCCGGAAGTCTGCAGCGGCAGAACCCTCATTGACGAGGTCAAAGGTTCGTATATTACAATGCAGCGCTGGGATCATGCCAAATTCTATCATCCTTGGGCTTGGGTAGATACCTGTCCACGCTCCAGTGTTCCGTAAAACCTGTCTCTGTTCCAGAAAGCAGGCAAGAAAGATTTGAAAAAAAAAACCCAAAACAAACCACAACAGGGAAAGCTACAAAAGCTTAAACAGCTCAATCCTGCTTAAGCTATTTCTTTGAGGACAACTACCACTCTCCAGCTGAAATGCTGGGCTTTTGGGGGAAAAAAAAAAAGACATATTCACCTCCAAATTAAAAAGGATTAAGGTAAGAGAAAGTTTCAAACTACAAATTATTGGCCCAAAGGTAAAAGCTTTGCAAGAAATCTGTAGTTAAGATCAGGATGACAGTTAAACAACTGGTTATTCTGGTCAGGAGAAACCCTTCTCTTTAAGGTAAGGAGCGTGATAGTTAAAAACAACTGTTTTGTCAAACTTCAGGCTCCCTGCCACAGCATGCACTGCCTGGCCCTCCTGCTGACGGATTTACATGCAGTGCCACACTGGCCCAGTGTGATGGTGCCATCCAGGGGATTTGGCATCATCATTTCCATATGTTTTAATATGTTTAAATCCTTGCAACTACTTTCCAAATGCCAGCTTTCCTTTCTTTTACAGGAAGCTCAAGGTTCCCAGAAATCTTCTGACATCCTCTTTTGTGCTCAGAGAGATGACAAGACATTTTTAAACAGATGTTTCCAAAGTTAATAGCATTTCAAAGATTAACTAAAATTATCCTTGATTCCAGCTTAGATGAACTATATGCTGTGTCAGACACTGAGATTACCACCTATAAGGCGTGAGCTGTTTATGCCGCCAACCCCTTCTGTCCTTCTCCACACCAGCCTGTGCCTGTTTTCCCTGGAAGAACCCCTGTACCCTTTGCACCTTGCCAGGACGAGTTGCACAAAGGCACACATCTCCCCTTGCACTCACCAGCGGGTTTCTTTCATCCCCGAACACGCCAATAAGAACATTGGTGGAATACTCGCCCGCTTTTTGGGCTTCGAGTATAACTGGAATCTCTGCTACACTGAAAGGTGGGACAATCCCACAGGGTTTGGGGCTGGAGTAGAACACAGGAGTATCTTCCTTGCGTTTCTAGAAGGGACAGAATCAAATGCAACTTCAGAGGGACCTTTGAAGAAACTTTAAACTCCTTAACATCCACCACAGTGGCAACTCACACACATTTTTAAAACTCCCCAGGACAAAGGTGAAAGGCACAAACAAGATGCAAGAATTGTAGGCTTAGCATTCTCAGGGGGTGCTGCAAGGAGGCTGCCAGCACAGGCGTTGGTGCCTGTGAATGCAGCAGCTTTTCACAACCCTCTAAGATCTCCCACACCCTGAAGACTAGAACATAAACTGCTTCCTCAGGAGGTTAAACTGCACCCTAAAGTTTACATTCAGGTAGGATCTTGTTCTCAGCAGATCTTTAAGATTGAACAGAAACCAGCAAACCAAACCCTTTTTTCCCCCTAATAATCTCCTCAATAACATTTGAGAGGAGGAGGTGGATGCAATGCCAAACCTGAGCAATAAGCCCGTAGCAGCCAGGAATGGGGGTGTTATTCACAACGAGGAACTTCCTCTCATATGGCTCCTTCAGGTGGCACTCATCGTAGCACAGGATGTAGGGGTACGCTTTCAGCTTAGGAACGATGCATCTGGGGAAAGAGATGACCCCAAGGGAATCAGAGATACTGAGAGAATGGAGAACGTTTATCCCCGAAGATTGTGAAATTGAATGTAACACATTTGTCACTGTCAAATTGACATTTAACAGCCCTACAGTGATAAATTGCCTTCAAAGTCTTCCCACTCAAACATGTCTTGTCAAGGAGGGGCAAACCCTGAGAGGCAGCACCCAGAGGCTGCCAAGTGCCCCAGGCAGAGCACTTGTCCCACAGCTGCCTCAGCCCCTCCTTTACCCAAGAAGGCTTGCAAGGACTCCTGTAACAGTCCCAGTGATCCATGAGCTCTGGGGGAGCCTTGCCAGCGAGGACCAGTGCTCACCAAGGCTCAAAGAACACAAGACTCCAGTGCCTCAGTAAAAATTACTCCCTTCTCTCCCATGGTGCTGTTGCCCTGCCTGAGAACTCAGCTGGTTTGCCCCAGTCTTGGAGGGCACCTGCCCTACGGAGTGGGTGATCACCCTCTCCCACTTCCTACAACTCCCTTGGTCCTTCACTCCACAGGTCCACGCACTGTCTGGCCCCATTTGCACTTGCTTGACAAAACTGCAGCCCAGGCACTGACTGGAAGGCTCTGCCTGGGAGAGGGAGCTGCATCCCTCTTGTCGTTAAACTGATGCCCACAGCAGCACAGCAGGGTGGAATTTGGCTGCAGCAAGAACAACTTCTGGGTTAAGTCTGAGAACATTAAAGCTCCAAATGGGAAGCAGAGGGAAGGAGAAAAACTAGAGCTGACCTGCCACATCAAGGGCTGTTTTCCCTTCATAAGATCTTGCCCTGACCACTCTTGCTATGAGCCACTTCCCCACTGGCAAGTGCCCTCATTAACAGAACCAGACCCCAGCTCTCAGCAGGCTGCTCCCTGTGTCCCAAACCAGTGCTGCAGGGTGCTCACAACCCAGCACAACTCCACCTCTTGAAGGAAGAAGGAGAGGAGGCCCTCGGGAAATTTGCTCCACCTCAAGCACCAAAAACCAGGCCAATAAATTGTATCATTCCTGTTCCCTTTAGAAAATGGCCCAGGATCATTCTGGGGTGTGAGCAGGGGTGCTTTTCACCACAGGCTGCTTTCCAAGTACTGCTGTTCTCATGTCCAGCTGGGCAGAACACGAGGTCATTAAGCAACACTTCTCCTTGGGAGCTGCAGCCAGCAAACCCCGTGCAAGGCAGTGTGCTGGGGAAGGCCAGGGAAATGCTGATACCTGCCCATGACGTTCAGTGCCAACAGTCCCTCACCAATACCCTCCACGTCCACCAGGATATACCGGTAGTATTCCATCACGGTGTTGGAACACAGGGTCACCTGGTGGAAGAGAAGAGCAGTAAATTCTTCCTTACAAAAGCTCATTACCCACGTGTGATGTCCTCCAGTTCTTGTTTCATGGTAAGGAGAGGGAGGATTTTGCCTTAACTCTTCTGCTGGTCCATGTGTAGAGCACAGTCTCTGGCAGTAACACAAGCCTTCTGGCAATACCAGATTTGTTAAACACACTCTTCTATCAGGGCATAGGTCAGCTAAATTAAAACATTAGACTAAAGCTCTACGCACCACTGTATTCAAATTAAGGGGCAAATTTTTCATCTGACTACAATGACATAAATGCAGAAGAAATCTGTTGTCTTGCACAGAACGAGTCCAGCTTTACAGCAAGAAATTGAGGGCAAAGTGTGACCCAGCAGGTGCTGGGCAGTTCACGGCTGCAGAGTTTTTTCTGTCTCTCCTGGAGATCCCTGCAGGGAATACAACTCATCTGCTCCCCAGGAGAGGAGAAACGAGACCAGGAAGAAAAGCAAACTGCTTTATACAATGACATCTCCCTAACAGCCACCTCCTGTCCTCATCCTTCCTCTGCCCACTTTCAATCAAAGAAATCTCTCTGAGAAACACAAGAATGGCTTCTGTAGTGATCATCCGGTACATGGCTTCAGCTTGTGATTTTGGGGACAAAACAGCTCCTTCAGGAACATCCCGAGTGACCCAGCTAACAGAGGCCTCACAGCGGTGCACGTCTCTCACGCGCACGATGCTCAAAGCTGGCAGAGCTAAAGCCCTCCCACGCTCCAGTGAAGCTTCAGCCCCGGTGCTGAAGCGTGTATGGCTGGGCTCTTCCCATACCTCAATATCCTGGGATCCCTGGGGGAGGATGGTCCCTCGGCTGGGAGTCATTGTAAACTCCTTTGGCTCCACATAAAAATGAATTCCCTTCCTCCAGGATGGGTCAGTATTGTTGCGCATTTGTTCATAGCAGGTAACAGCAGGCCCTGAACCATCGTCCGGAATGCGGAGCTTGAACGTCACCGACACCGGCGAGGTGTTAGTAAGGCGAAAGGTCTTGGTGTGGGGAACGCCTAGGAAAAGGACAAAAATATCCATTTAGGCACCAATTATGTCATGACTCCTGGTGTGAATATCCTGGTAGGATGAAACTGTGCTTGGAGTTTAGCTTTTTTTTATCTGAACTACAGTTCACCGAGCAACTGCATGAGGAATTAATCGTCACTTAGTTCCCTTTGACACTGATCCCATACTGCTGCCTTGAAAATGCCCACTCTTAGCCCTGCTGAACACCACAAGTTTCTCTCTTTCTGATGGGGAGGAGCTCCTTCACCTGCTCCAAACCAGCACCAGTTATTTCTCACTGATGAGTGTGCACCCAGACCGAGCATTTACCTCTGAAAATTCAAGCTGTAAATTTCCCTGTTAAGTCTGCCAACACTGCCACTGTTTTCAAGATATATCAACAGTGAGCTGTCATTGAGAAGAAGCTACAGCAAAAGAGAGTGAGGATGGAATCAGGAAATAGAACATGATGCAAAGCACCCTAATGCAGTTTTTCTCTGCAGGATCCTTAAGCCATCTCTTGGTTTGGGCCAAACTGACGGAGCACGTGACAGCTCAGAGCCCACTCCACTGGAGGCAAACCCGAGCCTTGCTTCAAGATTAGCAATTAGGAACCACATCACACCCATGCTGCTCACTGTGATTGCTGCCTGCAAGGGTTTACCCCACTTTAGCTCTGAGATTTGCTTTCCCTACTGGAAAGCCAGGGATACAGCCATGCATAGTGGGGATGTCCTGCAGAGCGCAAACACCAGCCACAACCTGCTCTGCAGTGGACATCTGGCTTGGCTGGCCAGCTCTGTGGAGAGGAGACTTCTCCCCAGGCCTGCTCACCAAGCGTCATTTGAACACAGGTGGGGGGGAAAAACCAACAGCAGGCACAGCCCAGAGCTTCTCCGTGCCCATCAGCAGTGACCGCTGCCGGCTCCAGCCGTGACTCCGGCAGGCAGGCAAGAGAGGCACAGAAAGGACAAACACAGATGTCACAACCTCAAACAAGACCGAGGTCACCACACGCAGACAACAGTCAACAGTTAAAAAGCAGCAAAGACACAACAGCTGCCTTCAGCTGAAGGGACCTTAGAAATGAAATGGGATTAAGCAGGATGAGTCTTCTATTACACAACCATGTTTCTACCTGCTGCCTTTCCTGTTTCATTTATTCAAAAGGCAGCTTAACAAGTGCCTCAGTGGGGATGCAGGGAGGGGAAGCAGCAGCTCAGGAAGGCAATGAATTTTCTTAAAAAGTTCTTGAACTTCATTGTTATGGGTTTAGGCTTCGTAGTGAATTTTTCCCTTGGTCTGGGAAGGGGGATAGAGGTTTTGGGGGGTTTTGGCTGTGGGGGTGGGCTTTTCCGTCCGGGGTTTTTCAGGAATTGTGGCGTGATGCCGCGAGCGGTTGAGAACTCGGACCTAAGATTTGGCAGGGAGAGGACCTTTCCTTCCTTCCTCTCGGGGATCGGGAAGGTCGGCCCCGTGGTGCTGCGGGAGGTTGTGTGCTCGGTCCCGGACTCCGCTACGCTGCACTCAGCACTACGATCGAACCTGCCTGCCTTCCCCGCTTCTGCCTGCTGCTGTTTGGCAGTGCCGAGATCGCCTGCTGCCCCTGAGTTTGCAGCAGGAGCGATTTCCTTCCTCCCCTGCCGGTGCCGGCTGGGAGGGGATCACTGCCCTGCCAGAGCCGACAGCTCTTCCGGCCCGTGATCATAACCACACCCAAAGGAAGGAACAGTACTTGGCGAGTTGGAAGCTTCTGTTGTTGTGTTGTTGTTTGTGCTGTCCTGATATATTCTAGTAAAGAACTGTTATTCCTTTTCCCGTATCTTTGCCTGGAAGCCCTGTAATTTCAAAGGTATAATAATTTGGAGGGAGGGGGTCATCTTTCCATTCCACGAAGATTCCCGCCTTCCTTGGCAGACATCTGTCTCTTAAACCAGGACAGAGACACACCAGAAAATACTGACATTCTATTTCTTGGTTCTATTTGATCTCACGATGGCAAAATGCTACCTGAGGCACCAGCAGCCCTGGAGTTCACACCCTGAAGAGGCAGAACATGAGTGACGGATGCTCTTATGTTCAAGTGCTCAATTTTGAAATGCACAGATCCCTCACGCTGCGTCCAAGCCCAGGGAACACTCACCAAAGGCGATGTCACCGAAGTCGATCTGTTCGACGTTCAAGTGTAAATTCGGTCCATCAACACACCCCCTGCGATGACAAGGACAGGGGAGGCAATGGCTTGGTTAAAGGGAATTGCAAAACGTCCACCTGTCGTGGCTCGGGGGCATAAAATCTGGTGTCAGGGGCACCATGGGTTTCAAATCAACACACCACCGTGTGCTCAGCACAGTGTCCATGTGGACGGGAGGCAGCCAAAGCCAAGTGGTCAGCAGCTGACAGCCACTGATGGGGCTTTGGGCACAGGGCAGGCAGGAAGTACCCCGGAGCTGCTGCTGGTCCCATGAAGGACCCTGAACACACACCCAGACATGGCTCTGCGCCTCAGTTTCCCCATCTGAAATGTGATGGACACAAACTTCTGTAACCAGCCTTTCCAGCCACAGGTTCCCTGATTTGCTACTTCTTAGCTGTAACTGGTGTTTCCATGGAGTAGCTTTCTCAGGACCCACACAGTAATTACAGACAGAGTTTTGAGACATGAAGCCAGGGGAGCCCCAAACATCTTCTGAAAAGAGCAGCAGCAATTCTACACAGTGGACAGATGAATCTTAGAGGAAAGGACCAGCTTGTCACCAGTGCATCAGCTGACACAGCCAAGAGCAGTGGCTTAAACAACCAAACATGGGTGTCCTGAATCTACCACAGCACCTCACCTGCCCTTGAACTCAGCAGACAGGCTCCAAAAGTCACCAGCACCATTGAAATCAGCACTTGAAGCTGCACAACACTCACAAATTTATTTCACAGTTGATGCCAATCAATGCCCACTCTGGCTTTTGGTTAAAAATCAAGGACCAGTGAACTGTGCCTTCTGTTGTAGTCACAGGACTGCCATTGGCTCTGCTCTACACATGTCAACAAGAAACACCTTGCTCAAGGAGAAAGCTGCTTATGCAATAACATCCCGTGACCAGTTTGGGGGAGGGACAGAGGAGAATCGATTATTTGATGTTAAAAGGTTCCCTCTTCATTTCCAAAATAAAAAAAACCAGCACTTTTCCTCCAAAAATAAAGCCAGCATAATTGTTTCTCTACTATGGGCAGACCTACTCACTGCTTTTCTCTTGCTTAGTAATAACCTTCTTGTTCTTTTTTATCCATTTCCCCTTATCTTATTGGTATAATCGACTGCAGATTGCTTTCACTTCTTTACTGCCTTGATCCAGTGCCTCCCAACAGCAGCAGCCTAGCTCCAAAGCTCCAGAGCAGCCAGCATCAGCTTTCCTGCTTACACTACATTATCCTACCAGCACATGGCTCAGGCTAGCAGGGACAAGCCCTCACGCTGCTGTGGTCCTGAGAAGTGAGCTCTGCCTCCCCTATTATCACCCCTTCTCCCTTTTGCTGGGCAAGGATTATCTCTCGCAATGGCACCAGCCCATGGGATGAAGCCCAAGTTCTTGTGACGGTCCCTGCTGCAGAGTTCCCTGTCCCACATCAGCCCTTTCCTGGCTGTGGAAAGGAGGTACCAGAGCACTCTCTGCACAGGAGTTGGGAGCTCAGCCTGTCTCCATGCATGGGCAGGAGAGCTGAGGTGAGGCTGCTGCTGCCCCTTTGGGACCAATTATTATCAGAGGGTTTTAAAAATGCTGCTTCTGGTGCAGAATCACCCAGGCTGGCCCATCTCCAAAGCCCTGGGGGCCTTGCTGGCTGTTCAGGTGGGACATCCCAGAGCAGCTGCTGCCCAAAGCTGATCCATCCCACTGCCTGCGATGGTCCAAGGCAGAGGGAGATCCCTGCAGGGAGGAGTCATTCCAGCTCCTGGGTACCCACATAGAGCAGCAGGCATCCTCACACTAAGGCAATGTCAGGATCAGAGCAGAGATTATGACCTCAGAAAACACCTTTTTTCTCTGCTCCACCCCAAAATGAGGTAGGTGGGGGATGTCCCAGAGTCAGCTAGAGATGTGCCCACCAAGCTCCCAGAGTCCTTACTTGATTAGCAGGATCACAGGTATAGGAGATCCAGCCACACTGAACTGGAATTCTTCATAAATCGTCCCCAATAGGGTGGCTTTGAAGGAGATCTGAATAGTCTGTCTCTCGCCTGGTGCAAGGATGCCCCGCCTGGGCGCAAACTTGAAGCAGTAGGCCATATGTGAGCTTGAAGGGACGAAGGTGAAGGGAGCATCAAGAGGTCCCTTGTTAATCAGATCCACCTGCAGCAGCAAGAAAACGAAATGGAAATACATGTGGAATCTTCCCTTCTTGTGAGTTATTTTCTAATGAAGCAATTAACACCTGGAAAAGGCAGAAGATGCTTTGTGCTGCTGAATGGCAGAAGTCAAAAAAATACAACGGGACAAGTTCTGCTTTGGGTTTTCATGCAAAGCAGTGGTAACTTCACATAACCAGAGTCACCCTGGGGTTATCCCATGGACACAGAGCAGTCCACCTCTGGTCAGCATCACCAAGCTCATTCAGACCTGGCCCTGAGAGCAACGTGAGGTGATTGCAGCTGCATAGTGAATCACCACAGAGCTGCTGCTGCCCCGGTTAGCACAGCTCCAACAGTACCATCTACTTATTCGCCTTTTCTCATATCATGAAAACAATTCATTGATAAACCATGAGGCACCAGCATGAACATGTATAGACAGCACCATCTTTTGGTAAGAAAACTCAGTGTGTCTTTCCCTTCCACCGCCAAGCTTTTGAAAGTGTCTGGCATGATGTAGTGCCTCATTTTCTACCTCTTTCAGTTGCTCTCTGTTTTTGGTTTTGTGGTTTTTTTGTTTTTTTGTTTTTTTTTTTTTCAAACTTGACACTATTGGGCTGGAGGCAAAAAGCTGCTTTATTCCCAGGAACACTTTTCTCTTTCTAGAGCCAGAGATGCACCAAGGCTGAAGTGTGGTGAGGAACTGGTCAGCAAGGGAAAGCACTCCCAAGCCCCTTGACCAGTGCTGAGCCAGGAGGCTGGAGGGCTTTCCTCCAACTCCCAGGAACAGGCAGGAGGCACTGGATTGAAAACTCCTTGCAATGGACTCCAACTCAAATGCAGCCAGTTTGTTCCAGCTGCTTTTGGACGGCCTGAGCACAAAGGTGATCTGTGTCTGGGGCCGGAACAAAAGCCTCTGAACACGCAGCTTTTTGACCCAGTGTTGCTTTCATGGGCCAAGGGGTTTTGCAGCAAGCCTCCCAGCTGATCTCCAAGGAAGGCTGCCAAAAAGCAGGGCTTGGGGCTTCATGAACAGCAGACACACCTTTCTGACCCCTCCAGATTTGAGCAGTACATCAAATATTCCCTGCTCACAACTGCCCAAGTTGCCAGGAATTCCACAGGTCCACCAGGCTTGCTGCTGTCTCAGGAGCCGTCAGGACCCACCCCAACCCTGCTGCTCACCTCATATGCGTGGGGTGTGTTGACATAAACGTTCCCAAGGTTCAGTGTATGATAGCTGAGTTCAACCCAGGGTCCTTTGCCTTCCCCTCTGAGCTTCAGGGGCAGCCTGGTCTCCTGGCCTGCGGAGAGATGTCCATTTTAGTACAATAATTCCCTCTGTTATCCTGCATTTTCCAGGCTGCCTTAGTGCTAGTCCCTGACTCTGAGCTGCATGCAACCAGCTCCTGATGCTCCAGGAGAAGATATGGACCCTTTTCTTCCCTCAAGAGATATCCCTTAGGGCTGACTTCCAATTTCTAACCCATTCCTTGGGGTTTTTTCTAATTTAGCCACCAGTTTGCTGAGTTTAAAACACCTCTGATGTCCTGTAGTGACAGGACAAGGAGTAATGGGTACAGATTCAAAGAAAGGAAATTTAGGTTAGATATTAGGAAGAAATTTTTTACTGTGAGGGTGGTGAGACGCTGGAACAGGCTGCCCAGGGAATTTGTGGAGGTTCCAGCCCTGAAAGTGTTCGAAGCCAGGCTGGATGGGGCTTGGAGCTACCTGGTCTAGTGGGAGGTGTCCCTGCCCATTGGCAGGGGGCTTGGGACTAGATGATCTTTAAGGTCCATTCCATCCTTAACATACTTAATATGATTCTATGGTTTCCTTCCCATGCACTTAGAGGAGCTTTGAAATCCATTCAGTGAAGGCACGAAGCTCATAAAGAGTTTGGCAATTGCTACCTGGCAAACTGGGTTTTGTAGGTGGCCCAGCAGCACATGACTTTGTTGCCAAAGCCCTCAACTTCTGACACTCAGCATTGTGTTCTATTTCCACAGACTGAGAGCTGCAAGGTGACAATTCCCACACAGGGAGGGAAGCAGGTGCTGGCCAAGGGTGGTCCTTCCACAAACACCCTGGGCTCAGTGGGGCTCAGCCACCTCTGGTCTGGTGGTGTCTGGGCAGTGGGAGGTGACCCAGGGTCAGGGAGCACATTTCTAACTCAGCTCCCACTGCCTGATGATGGATCCATGTAAAATGGACCCATCCTGGAGGTCAGTGGTCTAGAGGGACTTAGTGCTCATTCACTAAAGCTGTTCTGCTCTGTAGCTCTTTGGCCTTTGAGGAAATGCTGGCAAAGCCATGGCATGAAAGCTTCTCCCTGCACTGCCTGGGTTGTTCTGGGATCAGTGATCCAGACACAGGTGTTCTGAGCCCTGGCCTTGCACGGGAGACTCCCTGGAAGCTGCAGGGACCGTGGGGATGTGCCAGCACTGCCCTGCTGACCACGGACTCTTCCCAGCAGTTACATGGGAGCCCAGTGGGCTTGGGCTTGCACCATGGCTTCACTGTGGATGAGAGCAGCAGGGGAAAGGAGCTGTACCTGAGACGTTGCAGTAAGCCATACGTCGATACTCTAGCGCTTCTCGGGGTTTAAAGGTCACCTTGATTTCGGCCGAACAATTCGGCCTGATCTCTCCCTCCTAAAACAGAAAGAGACGGCAAACCATTTATCTTCTAACATCACGTTTCTTGTTTTCAACCACAGTCCTGTAAGCCTTTATTTAGAGCATCGATGTTGAGGCAGGAGTGAACGCCACAAGGAGCCCGAGGAAACCAAACCGAGCTCAGCACACCGCTGGAAGCTCTTAATGCTCCACTATTGTGGAGAGCTTCCACTCCCCACAATATTCCTGCTGCTCTGGCACAAGCTCTTGGTCATATCATGCTGCTGTCAGCTACAGTGGTGTGTAACTGCCATTGTGCACTGGTGGCTCTTGGCCTTAGATGGGCCACAGGAGTAACCAAGAAGAGAACACGATCCCCTTCCTTGGAAATAAAAATACTAGTTTAACCTGTTTTGAAAGAAAGCAGAGGTTGGGATTATTCTAGGGTTTACTCCAAGATGAGAAGGGATTTTGCACTGTGCAGACATTAGGCATTCATCATCTCTCACTACACCAGTACTCAGAATCAGGGCTCTGGTTGATGGAAGGAGGTGGGGGTTTGCTTGCGTAAACAGAAAAGGAAAAGGTTTTCTCTCCCTGTGTGCAACAGAACCCAAAAAGCCCATTTAAACCTGCCAGCCTTGTGTCCAGGCTCACAGATGACACTGGAAGGGAGACTCAGAAATAGTGCAAGTTGTAGTTCCAGGAAGGGATTGGCATTTCTATGATTAACCTTGTGCTGAATTTGGCCTCCTTTTCCCAGTGAACCATTGCATGCTTCAGGTCAATATGTGAACTGGCAGTGCTCCAACACCCCTGCTAAACCCCACACACCACATGTCGGGGGAGCCCCTACCTACAATAGCTGGTCCCAGTGGACACTGCAGGGACACGCACGGAGTGCCCCTGAGGTCGAGCCCCAGGAGAAGGGCTTGGCTTTGTCAGGCTCCCACCCCTGCCTTGACCCCTCAGGGCAGAAATGCTTTTAGTAGCAGAGCTCTCTAGCCTCACCAGAAACTCAATGTCTTCCCTCTCAGCACATCAAGCCAGCTGAGGATCTGCTGAGTGACCACATCGGGGG
>VZTI01000829.1:63850-81660 GCA_013397865.1 Struthidea cinerea
GAGGAGGAGGAGGAGGAGGAAGAAGAGGAGGAGGAGATGAGGTTCTCAGCTATCACTTACCAGTGGTTCAATGAAAAAAATGTCATCGGAGAACAGTATGGGGTCTTGTTGCACCTTTTCCATCTCCTTGTCGACCAAGTCGCTCAGGATGGCAGTGCGATCTTCACAAGTGCCCAGCTCCTCCATTACTTTTTTCTCCTCCAGTAAATTTTCCAGCCAGACCTCTTTCTCCGGACTCTGCAAATGACACTGCCTGCAGCCCCAGGGAGAGATAAAGCCAGCAGATCATTTAATAAGCCACCTATTTGCAGAGATCAGTGTAAGTGCAGGAGAGCAAAGCACCTGGGGAGTAGCAGCAGCAGCAGCTCCCCAGCAAGGGGCTGACCCCGAGCCACAGGGTCCCAAATGGATCAGAGGATCACTTGTTCACTGGCACAGCACGCAGTTTCACTCCACACTTCCAAGCTCAGGAGAGGTTTCGAAAGCCAGCAGCCCTCAAGAAAACCTCCTGGCTCAAAGCCTCTGCCACAGCTGAGGGGAATCCACCAGCCACCTCAAATGGCTTTTCCTACCACTGAGCTGCTCAGGGGAGGCAGATCAAGATCAAGGGGTACCCACTGCAGGACTTCCCTGGGAAGGGGAGACAAAGCTGGGCTGCAGCTGCAGGTTACCAGCATCACTCTTTGTTTCTTCCATTTTGGACCTGCCCTGTTCCCTACTCTGCCTTCCATGAGAGCATGCCAGAGCACTTCCAAAGGAAATTGATGAATGCAGATATCGCATCCCTTCAGTGACATTCAAGGTTTTATGTGCATGAAAACAGAGGCCCTGAGAAGGGAAGGGACTTTGTCATGCAGGAGGGAGACAGCAAACTCCTGGAGAGACTTTTTCATGGTCCAGGGCTTTTTGGGTCCCATCCCAGTGCATGGTCATAGAATGTCCTGAGAGGGAAAGGATCCTGCACTATCTCCTCTCATAAAAATGTCCTCTCTGCTCTGAGATCTCAAAAGCTTCTCTGACAGCAGGACAGTAGCCTTGGAGCTAAAACCATCCCTAAGACTGGAAGTAAGGAAGAACAAAATGTCCTGGTCGAAGTCTAGGACAAAAACTGGCATGAAAACAAACATAATTGGAAGAAAACCCACAAAACCAAAACCAGGCTGAAGTTAACTGTGGGGAAGCTTAGTTGCTTCTGAGGGGAAAGTGGATCACCTGGGGTCCAGGCTGAGGCAGGCAAGTGGGAAAAAATGGAAATAAACAGTCCAGAAGTAGCCAGAGAATGTCAGGGGATTTTCTTTTAACACACAGAGCTTGTATGGAAGTCAGATACTGTGTAAGTAGATAGAGAACAGTAGAAAACCAAGAAGCCCAGGGCACTAAAGGACCCTCTTGCCAGCCATTCAAGCCGGCGAGGGTCGATCGCCTGGTCCTTTGCAGGCAATTTAAAATGGCTCTGGGGAGTGGGAGTGACCTGGACCGCAGCAAACAGGGGCTTGCCACGGCAGTTTTGGCACGGCAGTTTTGGCACGGCATTTGCACGGCAGTTTTTCGGTTTTTGCGTGGCCATTCGCGCAAGCAGGCTGAACAGAAAGGGTGCAGCCACCCACCCTCCTGGTAGTGGGTTGTGTCTTTTGGCTGGTTGTGAGGTGCTTGCCTTTATTTTTTTCTTCTTTGTGCTTTTTTTTTCCCCAGCAATGGTTTACAAATGATCAAAAGCCATTGCTGCTGCTGCTGCCAGCAAGAGTGTACTAACCCAAACAGAAGACCCACGAAGGATGCGGCTGTCCAGGCCCCTGGCTGCAGGGAGGGTCTGAGCCTGGTGTTAGTACCAGAGGACAGTGCACAAGACAGCTGTATGTGGTGTGAGCAGGTGGATGATCTGCTCTGTCTGGTGGCAGAGCTTAAGGAAGAAGTGGAAAGGCTGAGGAGTATTAGGGAGAGCGACAGGGAAAAAGACTGGTGGAGTTACACCCTTCCAACCCTGAGAGAAGCTCAGCAGCAGTCAGAGGAGCCCTGCCCTTCTTACCACCAGGCAGAAGGAGAAGACCTAGGAGACGGTGGGGAATGGAAATGGGTCCCTCCCGGGGAGGTAATAAAATTCCGTCCTGACCCCCATCACCCACCCAGGTGCCCTGACAGGAGAGGTAAGAGGCCCTGGATCCAGAGGGTCAGGCAGATGACACTAAAGAAAAAATACCGTCTGGAGAGTCTTCCAGTTGCACTTTGTCTGTCAGACAAATCACAATCTCAAGTGGTAAGAAGAAAAGAAGGGTAGTTGTAGTAGGTGACTCCCTTCTAAGGGAAGCTGAGGGCCCTGTATGTTGACCGGATCCATTCCACAGGGAAGTCTGCTGCCTCCCTGGGATCCAGGTACTGGATATCACCAGAAGATTCCCTCATAACTAAATGAACTAAATCAGCTCTCGGATTATTACCCACTGTTGGTTGTCCAGGCTGGCAGTGATGAGGCTGACAGGAAAGGCACCAGGGTAATTAAAAAGAACTTCAAGGCTCTGAGTCAACTGGTTGATGGGGCAGGAGAACAGGTGGTGTTCTCAGTTCTTTCAGTAGCAGGGATGAATGATGAAAGGAACAGGAAAACCCACATTATCAATAAGTGGTTTAAGGACTGGTACCATCAGTGAAATTTTGGGTTTTTTGATCAGGGGGCAACTTTTATGGCACCTGGCCTGCTAGAGCCCCTGAGCTGGCAGGTCTGATTGAGAGGGCTTTAAACTAGATTTGAAGGGAAAGGGGATGAAACCAGGCTCTCCAGAGAGGAACCTAAGGGTGGTAAGCCAGAGTTAGGGGTGAAGTCAGCAGCCCAGCTGAAGTGCATGTACACTAATGCACGCATTAGTGACACATGTAACAAACAGGAGGAGCTGGAAGTCATGGTAGAGCAGAAAAGCTATGATGTAGTCACCATGACGGAAACATGGTGGGATGACTCGCATGACTGGAGTGCTGCAATGGATGGCTACAAGCTCTTCAGAAGAGATGGGAGAGGGAGAAGAGGTGGAGGGGTGGCTCTGTATGTTAGGGAGGCTCTCGACGCCATGGAACTTGAGATTAATGATGATGAAGTTGAGTGCCTGTGGGTAAGAATCAGGGGAAGGCCAAGAAGGCCGACATCCTGGTGGGAGTCTGCTATAGACCACCCAGCCAGGATGAAGAGGTGGGTGTGTTATTCTGTAAGCAGCTGAAGGATGTTTCAAGATCGCCAGCCCTTGTTCTTGTAGGTGTCTTTAACCTGACAGACATCTGCTGGGAACTCAACACAGTGGAGAAGAGGCAGTCTAGGAGGTTCTAGAGTATATGGAGGAGAGCTTTTATCACAGCTGGTGAGTGAGCCTACGAGGGGTGGAGCTCTGCTGAACCTGCTGTTCACAAACAGAGAAGGGCTGGTGGGAGATGTGGTCAGAGGCCGTCTGGGGTACAGTGACTGTGAAATAATAGAGTTCTCAATATTCGGTGAAACAAGGAGAGGCATCAACAAAACTTCCACTCTGGACTTCTGGAGGGCAGACTTCGGCCTGTTCAAGAGACTGATTTGGAGAGTACCTTGGGAAACAGCCTTTAGAAACAAAGGGGTCCAGGAAGGATGGACCTACTTCAAGAAAGAAGTCTTGAAGGCACAGGAACAGACTGTCCCTATGTGCTGAAAGACGAGCTCATGGGGAAGACAACCAGCCTGGATGGGCAAGGAGCTTTTGAAGGAACTAAAGGAAAAAAAGAGGGTGTATCACCTTTGGAAAGAGGGGCAGGCAACTCAGGAAATGTTTAAGGATGTTGCCAGGTCATGTAGGAAGAACATTAGAGAGGCAAAAGCCCAATCAGAACTTGAGGAGATCCAGTCATTGCAATCAACCTTTCCTCCCCAAAACGCCATCCTCGGCTGGAGTATAAATGGAACTGGAATGCTAAGTGCTGAGCTCCTGAAGCCCAGGGACACACACCCTAATCTCAGAGATCGTTTACTTGACCTAAACCATTCAAAAGCACCAACAAACCCCTAAGGCTATACATTAGTTTTAGTCTTAGGCCATGTATTTCACTGAAATGTATCTTTCAAACCAACCTCATCTTCTGTCGATTCTCTTGTTCCTCATTAGGATAAGTCCTCCACTGGAAGTGGACTGTGGCATTGCTCCTGTTTTCGATGACCATGGTTGAGTGGCTTGACATGGTGATGTAAGTCTTCTCAAGTTTCACGCAGTATGTGCTCAACCCAATGTTGAGCTCTATAGCTTCTCCATGAAGGTTTGTCTGGATAGTTTCACCTGGAACAAAGCAAAGAGGAGTCTTTGCTCAGCTCGCTGGCTGATGGCAGCACAAGGAACAGAGCAAACCACAGGTCACAGAAGAAAGTGTCACAGCTTTTAGCTGAACAAGCAGTTCTATGGATCAGTAAATTTATCACATCCTGACAGCTCTGTGTGTACAGAGTGAGGATGTCCTGGGCACCTTCTTAAACAGCTTATTTCTGAGTGTGTTTGTAGAGATTTGGCCCCAAGGTGACAGTATTTACAGTGAGATTTGTCAGATGTACTCAGGTGACCCACTCAGATCACTGGGAATTCTGCATCAATGTCCTTCAGGTGACACTGAGGAACCCTGTTCAGTCCTGGCTTGCCCAGGGTCTCCCCTGGGCATCCTGCGAGACTCCTGTCTCTCCTGATCCCTCGTTGTTGACAAGAAAATATGCCTGGGGGCATGTGGGCAGAAGAGGAAGGCCCAGAGGAACAAGTGAAGTGACAGCCCACAGCAGGAGGGGGCACAAGTGAGGAAACACAACCCAATGCTCTGCAATATGACAAACAGCTACAAAATGAACACCATGAAAACCATCATCATGCCTCTGTCCAAACCCACAGCCACATCAGTCTTGAAATATTTGGGATTGTTCTGATCTCAAAAACCAAGCTGAAGCATTTCAAATTAAATAAAGAAGGGCAGAAAGAAAGTTTAAAAGTACAGAGCAGCTTCTATATGAAGACTGAATGGGATTCCTCAGTCTAGAAATCAAATGGGAGATAGATGGGAGAGGTTTGCAACAGCATGAATGACCTGGGCAATGGGGACAAGGAAAAATTTGTCTTGATTTGTCAAGGGGGCCTGATTTGTTTGAGGGCCTGAAAATGTTATTAGACAGAAATTACACATGTAGAGGGCAACATAGAAAAAGCGTCTGTGACAAGACAATGAAGAAGCAGCATACAGGACAGAAGTGTGCGAGAAATACATTGCATTGGAGAGAGTCTGATGGAGACCTCACACCCAGCACTGCCCAGGAATAAAATGAAACTTCACCCAGGTATAGCCACATGGTAGTGGAGAATCAGGGTTCCTCCTTCCTCCACTCAGCAACTCCCAGCAAAACAGGATTCCAAAAATCTTAGCCCTGTTAGAGGGGATCCACTTTATCAACCCCCTAAACACCAACTAGTTCTCACTTTTCTTTGGGGTACAGCTGGAACAGGGGAGGTACATCTGGAGAGGGAATTGAGGTGGCTGGGACAACAGGGAATGATGGTGGAGAACTGTCCCGTGCCCCGTGCAGTGCCCGGCGCTCACCTGTGTCGTAGCGCACTACCAGGGGTACGTCATGGTCACCGGTCGTCAGCGGCTGATATTTCACCATCACCTGCATGGTTTCGCCAATGCCCAGAGTTCCCGTGGCCGGAACCACGGAGAAAGGGCTGCAACACAAAGAGAGGGATCAGGACTCGGGGGGACATCTGGGGACTATATTCCTTCTGCAGTCCAGCTCACTTCTGCTCACTTGGGCAAACAGGGAGCAAACAAACCACAGTCAACAGAAGACAGACAGAACACACAGGATCAGAAGCAGCTACTGACTGTCGTGGGAGGAGATCCAGCCCTCACAACATCTTGTGGGATAAAATGACCTCATCTACCCCATGCTCTGCATCCGGCTCTCTGCAATGAGACTCAAGGGTCTGACTGCCAGCAATCCCATCACAGAATGGTTTGTGAAAAGCACAGACAGGGTTAAGAACTATCTGCGTGCACAACTTGACACTGACTGCCTCAGGAATTTCTCTTTTCCTGCTGCCTATAAACCTTATCTCAAGAGATACAAATGTTAGGGCACTACCTGCCCTGTGAGATTACAGCCTAGGAATCAGACAGGGAGAAGGAGCTCTTCCTTGAAGACCAAGGAATAATTACTGTTGAATTTGCAGTGTGGTTCTTTGGTTTATTTCACCTTGAAAACATCCTGATTTAGCCTAAAAAGGGCACATTTTATCAGCATTTCAATGAAAGCTGTTTTAAGAAAAGGAGCAATCAAAACTCTGAAAGAGTGCAAATGCACGCTAGAGCACTACAGTGATATGGAAACAAGACCCAAAAGGAGGATGCCATTTGCAATCTGAAGGATCCAACCCCAGCTAAATGAAGCACCATTACCAGGAGCACATCAAGGAAACAGAACAGGAGGTTTCTGTGTATTTACCAGCAATGCAGTCTGGGACTCTGGGTTGTCATCCAGGCTGGTAACTGTTTGCTTGGCCCACCAGACAAACTCTGTGCAATGTGTTGGAAATAATGATGCAAATGTGTTGGTGCACTTTGATTTAACAGGAGCAATTAGGATTGGTCACCAGGTAAACAGCTCTTGCCTGATAAGACACCAGACTCTGTGCTTTGATGCACGGAGACAGGTCAGGTGAAATGTGCTTCTGCCCAGCAGCTGCTGGGCTTTGTGCTCTTGCACAGCCTCACTGAGGAAACAAAAGTTCCTGGCCTTGGTGCTTTGCTAGTGGTCAATCTGTCACCTTAAAAGTGTGTTCTGGGGAGTTTGGTGATGAATGCATCACACGCAAAAATAAAGAGAACATCTGGCAAGCTGAACTTTATTCACGTCAGTAGTGACAGCTGATGAACTTGCTTCAGGTTCTGCTCATTAAGGACCTATTGCTGCAATTATGGGCCTGACCTGTTCCCATTACCAGTAGTGAGAGCATCACTACTGGCTGCTGGAGAAGCCTTGGGCCAGCAATGTTTATGTGCTGGACCTGAGAGTTTGGAGAGAGGGGACGAAAGACAAGGCCCCACCAGCCCCAGAGCTGGATTACTGTACGTGTTTCTGCATCTGCCCCAGGCGTGGTGCCAGGACTGCTGCAGGTCTCTGCTGGGGCTAGGGGGGGATCAGTGCTTGGTGTGGGCAAGGCACAGGATGTTTTTCTTATTCTTTTGCCGGAAATTGCGCCAGAACAGAGAAGCTGCAAGTTAAGGGAATCTTTGGCCACACTTCAGCGCTACCTTCCATCCCATTCCTTTCCCACTCCTGTTCCATGTCTACATACTCCTGCCCTCAGATAGCAGGATGGGAATAACACTCCTGGGGGTGACTTCAGGGGTTGCCTGAGAAAGAAGATATCTTCTTGTTTCCAAATTATCAGGAGAAGAGGATCCAGCCAAGTTCAGAACTCACTTGTCAGGACTGAAAAACTGAGTGCAAATCAGCCCCTGCATCTCCTACATCCCAACCTGGGCTGTACCCACCAGACTCCTCTGTTACTACTGTAGCAGTCATCTCTCCCATACAGACTTGGCTCCCCAAGACCCAAGGACACAAGCTCTGCAGTTAAACTTAACTCCTCTGAATTTCAGCCGACATCACTAAGCTGTTCCCTGAGAGCTCACAGATATGAAGAGCTGTGAAGGAGACATCCCTGTCCTTGTAATAACCAAATGAAAACCACTGCCAAGAGACGGGGCTGGCAAGGCTAAATTTTGGCCTTTTATCTGTCGGTTGTGAGTTGTTCCTTAAGATAGTTCTCATCCTGTTAGATCTACCCTTGCAATGAATCACTACTGCACCTGAAGGCAGAAAAGGTAAGTAAGGTATGAAGGGGGTTTTAATAGCTTGTTTTCTTCCGCTTTTTAACTAGGTCCATTTGGACGTTTGTTTTCTTGTATGGCATCTAAAGACAGGTCCAGATCTCCCAATGGCACCTTGCAATCCCCAGACACTGGTCTGGCTTTGAGCAGTGTGTTTGCTCAGATGATTTCCAGAGGTCCCTTCCAGCAAAAGTTATTCTATATTTTTATCTTCTAAATCAGACCAATTGCTTTTCACATGTTCTCTAAATGTCTCCTATTTCCTATACACCTGTGCATATACCTCTGGGCATGTGGTATACTGACAGGCATTAGAGGAGCTCGACCTTTCTGAAAGTT
The DNA here is from genome assembly GCA_013397865.1 of Struthidea cinerea. Taxonomy (NCBI): domain Eukaryota; kingdom Metazoa; phylum Chordata; class Aves; order Passeriformes; family Corcoracidae; genus Struthidea; species Struthidea cinerea. The sequence goes on from VZTI01000829.1 coordinate 72,062, forward strand.
CCCAATGAAGAATTCATGATATTTTGGCAAACATTTAACACAAAACAAAATTAAAAAACAGAGCAGAAACACAGGAACTTCAGAGTATTTACAAAGAAATCTCAATGGAAGGGGGCCTGACCTTATTCAGATTTAAATCATCTGTTTGAAATTTTAAACTGGCTTTCAAAGGTTCATCATGAAACAGAAGAGGTGACTGATGCCCTCAGCTGACAAGGGAAATCAGATCAGCTTTAAGTAACAGGAACTGCACAGGCTGCCCGCAACACAGCTCATGTTGGGCATCTGATGCGGGGACCACCGGAATGCCACATGCCTGTGTCCTCCCAGGTCTCGTTGGCTGACAGGAGCAGGTAACCATTTCAGAAGCTGCTCGTGCTCAGGAGGGTGCAAGCCAGCTACTAACATGCTCCAGCCCCCTCCAGGAAACCTGGGACGGAGAGAGCTCAAAGGCTGCATCCTGCTAAGAACACTGGCAGCAAGAGCAGATGCCACCCATCCTGCTCATTTCCAGCCAGGGCTGCAGGGCAGCAGCTCTGATGCTCTGCTTCCTTTTGTCACTCTTTCCCAACTCTATTATCACCCAAAGGTGTTTTGCACAAGGATGCATGAGCTGCCTCACCTCTCGGTGCTCATCTCATAATGAGCTTCCAGGTTGCCAGTGTTTCGAACCAGCAGAGTCTTCTCACTGCTGCATTTGACTATACAGGCTGGGAAGTCCAGCTGCTCAGGAAAGTCCAGGATAGGTCGGGCACTAATGGCCCGAATTGGCACAACTATCGTTTCCTTTCCAGAAGTGCAGGAGATCTCGTGGAAATAATCCTGCAGGAAAAGAAACTGGCTCAGCACGGGGCATTTAGTGCCATCCCCATGGCAGAAGAAAAACCACTACCTATAACCCTTCAAGGGCATCAATTTATCTCTTCCACCCCCAAAATCAACACTAAGTCCTACTAATATGTCACATTTTAAAGGCACCACTTTTTTGCACTTTGCAAAACCTATCTCAGTGGCATTAAGCTCTTGTGTCACTTGGGTCATACAGAGAACTGCCCTAGGCCACCGTAATTTGTACTCTAAATTTTAATGATGTTAAATAATTCCTAAGTCTCTTCTAAAGAACATGGAGCTAGGGAACACAGGACATTCCTCTTTAGGTTTCTATATTCCCACTGTTTGAGAATAGGACAAGGTGTTGAATTGACTCTAAGCAGCAAAAGGAAGATGAGAAAACAGCTGCACCCAAAGAGATCCTGCACCTCTGGCCTGGTGTAGAAACATCAGTTGGCTCAGAGCTTTCCTCTAACTTTGCCTGTCCAACCAAGTCAGGAGAAGAACAGTGCTAAGAGGTAGCAGGATGCTGTTGGAAAGAGCCTTTGTTTCCCTGCAAGGCTTCCTCCCTTCCATGCCATGTCCTAAACCCTTCTGTATGAACAAGCCTCCAGGTCACAGCATCAACCCTTCACATCACAGCACTGAGATCAGACTTGCCAGGGCCTCAGCACTGGTGTTCAAACCTCCAAGCAAAAGCACGTCTGGCACGGAACGGGTGCCAGTTGACAGAGCAACCACAGTGGACAGGCATGAAGACAGAGCCACAGCAGTGTCACTGCCACAGGGTCTGGGGTCACAGGTCTGCCTGCAGGTTGTACCTGCCCTACACGAGCTCTTTCAGGCAGGTGTCTAAGTCACCTGCAGCTCACCAACCTCCTGCTGACTAAGGGCACCCAGAGCTCAGTGTGCCTGTGCCAGGCTGGCTCCCTGCCACGGGCGCAGCACATCCTCTGCCCTGGCCTTGCAGCTGTATCATGGTCAGTATCACGCATCTGGGACAGCACAGCTGCAAGGCTGGAGAACAGAGGGTGTGAAAAAGCACATGTGCTCCAGTCCAGGGTGAGGCAGGGAAGCTGCTGCCAGTTGGGAAGGAGGAAAGCTCTCTGACCTCTTTGTTCCTTTAGTATGTTCCATAATAATTAAACCCCTTCCACTGTGCCTAGAGATGGCTGAACATCTATCAACACTCCTCTGTCATTTTCATACTGTTCCCTGTGCCTCTGCCCTTGGGAATGCTCCGGAATGTGCAGGGAGGGGAAGCAGAGCCTGTCAGACCTGCGTGCAGTGCCTGACAGCACATGCCAAGGTGTGACCGGCTGCAGGCTGCCTGCCCACGGCCTGGAGCCAAGCTCACAGCACAGAATGGGCTGTACCCAGAGTGCAAGGAAAACAATGGCTTTGGAGATAACGCTCCTCCAGTCTCACCTTGTTCTCGTCAGGGGTGAAGTGGACGCGCACAATGTGACGGGCGCCTCCTGGCACTCTACGGTAGGAGTCATTGAAGCCCACCAGCCGGAAATGGGGTGAGTTCTCCATGGTGACCCTCACCGACCGAGGAGACTGCAGGAAAGACATGAAACAATGATTTTGCCACTTGTGGAAACAGGACAAGAGGAGACCTGTCTGTGACCTGGTGATATCCTTCCTTGACCCCTTTTCCAAAGCACTTTCAGCTATGGAGGTACAGGTACATAATTCACAAGGGTGAACTGAATTCCTTCTGTCTGGGTCCAGCATTTCAGCCAGGGGCATTAGGGCAATGGCTGGTGGGAAGGAAGGGCTGAGCAGGTCAGCACCAGCAGGATGGAGATGGAGCACCTGAACCAAGTCATCTGCATATTCAACAAGGCCAAAAAACCTGCTGGCTTCTGCCTGCACACAGCCATGCAGTCGCGTTCCAGAGGGGGAATGTGCTACTTGAAGGCAAAACAGCATATATCCTGGGGGAAGGAAGAAATTCCCTTCTAGCAGATCGGGTTTGGGTGGGGCGGTTGTGGGGATATGCAGGCAGACCAGCAAGAGAGGAGACCAAACACTGTGGCCTTACTGAGAATAAAACCAAACCTGAAAAGCAAAAGAAGGAACACAGCAAGACAATCCCTGAAACAAAGAGATGGCAAAGAGAATTTAAGTGGGCAGTAAAGCAGCAAGGAAGAATCATAAAACGATGAGAGCAATCAACTTGCCAAAAGTGACAGAAACACAGACAGGCTGTGCCTATCGACTATGGGCTTCAAAGGCATTTTCTGCCTGGAGAAACATGACCAGCACTGATTCACAGCGTGGTTCCAGTATTAAAAGCTGATCTTGGCTCTCCAGGGGCTCTTGCTGCCTGTGCAGGCAAGCTGGGCTGCTGGGCATTCTTGCCTGCAGCCAACAGTCCCTGTGGGCACCCTGCAGCCAGCTTCTGCCCTCTGGGATACGCAGACACAGCAAACATGCATTTTCTAGCACACAGATATCAACCCCCGAGCACCAAAATGCGTCTCAAAAAGTCTAAACCAGATGATTTTGACTCCCTCCTGTCTCTTCCCACCAGCCCACTCTTGGCGCAAGCCTCATTTGAGAAAATGTTTCCCTGACTGAAATTCAAATGGTCTCATTTTTCCTCTTTACAGTGGAACACAACTGCTGACATTTTTCAACTTTTTCCCTCTCAACTCTCTTGGGAAACTGCAAAACAATCACAATTTCCTCAAGTGAAGAAGGGAAAACCTCCAGGAGCACATGGCTTTGGATGTGCTGTGGTTCTCCAAAGGGAAAGCAGAACATCACGTTGCTTTTGGAAAACCTGAGCAGAGCTGAATTAAGCTTAGCAGCAGCCTGAAGTGGCACCTAAAGGCCACCCGCTGCTTCTGCTACATCAGTCTGATTCCAGGGCTGTGTCAGAGCACATTTCCTGCAGTGCCAGTGCCATTAATTAGAATTGATTCCAGCATAAAGTGGAGAAGACTCAGCCCCTGAGCTTTGACTGTGAGTTGCACAAAGGCAGCTAAACAGGCTGAGAGAGGCAGAGATTCATACCAGGAACCAAGATGAACCAAGGAGACACAGGATGTGGTGTAGCCTCGAGGCAAAGCATGAGAGCAGGTAAGAACTGTACAGCCCTCAACATTCCCATCAATCCAGGGCTTTCAAGAGAAGGGAGCTCCTTTGGGATAGATACTGTCAACGCATGGCCAAAATCAGGGGAGGATTCCCAGCACAGGAAGATTTCCACCATCTTGCAGAACAAAGGTTCTGAGACATTTTCTTCTGATGTGCTGCAGCAGATAACTTGCTCTGCTGTACACTATGGGAATGACACCACTCTCCTCTTCCAGCACAGTGTTCAATCTCCACATCCCAGCACTTACCTTGCCCGTATTCACGAGAAACAGTATCATTTCAGAGACTTGATGAAGGATGAAGTTCTGAAATACGATCTCTTGTGGGGAAACGTGAAACAAGTTATTTTTCGAGGTAACTGGTTGTACCTGGAAAGGCTAGAGAGAGAGGGAGAGGTTCAGCTGCTGGGAGGAAGGTTCATAAAGAAGAATCTTACACTAATCCCCAGTGAAGTACGGACTCTGGGTGAATACATCTGCCCAGGCCACACTGGGGAAACAGTGGCTCTTCCACCTCTGCTCTGAGCTGATCAAGAGCTGCTGCACCACACTGAGCAGGCTCAAGCCAAGCTGGTTTTTTTGGCACATGTTTCTTCAGGTTTCCTTCTCCAAAATGCCAGGCAGCACTTACCTTAAGCACAGCCCTGTGCTCATGTGGTCACAGAGCTCTGGGGCAATGACTGAGCACTCATGGAGTAAGTAAAACCCACGAATTTACATCAGACTCCATGGGAAACAATTTTGGGATGTTCTTTACTCTGAGACAGGGAAACTGAGGCCCGCACAACTGCAAATATCTTTTTTGATCTAGAACTCTTAGACATCAGTAAGAAGAGAACAGTACCAGAGGAGGTGTGAGAGACGAGGTAATATTTTGCTGGAGACAAAAGGTTATCAAGTGAAAGGATGAGGGTTGTTGGTTTTGTTCTTTATGGGTTGTTATTCATGGTTTGGGCTTGTTCTAGTTAATTTGTTGGGTGTTGCTGTGAGCTGGAAGAGGGGCAGCCCTCTTCCTTTTGAAGACCTGAACAAAAGGAAGTAAGATGAGAGGGGAGGGACAGAAAAGTAGGTGGTCGGGAGAGAATGTAAGTTCCTGAGCCAGCCAACGGGAAAGGGGACAGGGACAGTCCCTATCTGGGAATGGGTATAAAAAGATTGCCATTTTGTTGGAGGGTGTGTGTGTTCCTCTCTTGGGGCAGGGAGACACACCCAGCTCAGCTGAATCGTTACTAATAAACAGTTTTCTTTTGCTTCAACGGCTTTGTCCCTTTAATTGTACTTACAAGTTACTGCGTTTCTAACAGAAGTAAAGGCAAAAATAAAGTAACACAGCAGTTAGGAAAAAGAGAAATTAGGTGAATGCTGAATGAGGATAAGGTTCAGTTATTTTCTCAGCAATTTGGGTAAGACTAGAGTTGGTATCTCCTTTTTCCGTGAGCTTTAAATGGGTGCTTTCTTGTAATCTATTATTGCCATCTTATTTAATACCATCGCAGAGGCACGTCTGGAATGACACAACAACAGCAAATGCTTCTGGAGCAGAGACACTCCTTTGAGAAAACTCTTCCCTGCTTTGTCTGCCTTCTCCAGCCACACTGCTGTCACTCCAGAGAAACAAGCAGGACTCCTGTGTCTTCACAGGAGACACAGTCTGCTGAAGGGAGTGGCTGCAGCACGCTGCCCCTTAGTTGTGCCCTTCTCTGAGGCGTTCCCGATCCCCCTCTCCAGGGCAATCCTTAACCAGTTTGTTACATGTCTCTTGATGCCAATTTCCTGCTCAACAGCCCACCTCGGTCACCTACCCGTTTGGACTGTGCTTTATACTGAGCCAGTCCTGCAAGAACAGCGGCTTTAAACACACCTCTAAGTAGGCACTGATCCACATAAAGCACATCCATTCCCCTCTGCCCAGGGCCAGTCCCCTGTACATCTGGCAGCCTGTGAAATCTAACACTCCGTCAGGGTCCCAACACATTGTTCCAACCCAAAGCATTAATGCAATTAGTTTCGTTAAATCAGAAGTAACTACTGTAGGCCCTTGGCCTTCAAAGGCCAATGCTGCCACTGTGTAGGGAATCCTATGACCCCAAGCATTTGATGGTGACCACACCAAAGCAAGAGGTGGCTATTTCAGCAGGAGAATGGAAAATGGCAATTTTGTGCCTTTATGTCCCCAGCCTTCCCCCCATTGTTTCAGCAATGGCAGCTACCCTCCAGCAGACCCCAGCAGCTTCAGTAGAGGTCATTTGTGTTGGCTTAGTGCAGATCAGGACTCCAACTCCACCACTACCAGCAGTTTGCAATGACAACAGGACCTGGACACTGAGGTATTTTGCTGGAGGCAAGTCTGTCACAAGCACACACCCTCTACAAACCTCACATCAAACAGCAAGGAAAAGAGCAGGAAAAGGCTACCTTTCGAATAGGCTCATTCTTGTCGAGAAGTGGGCCAATTCTGGGCAGACTACACTCCCCAGTGCTGGCCTTCTTCTTCTTGAGAGACTTCCCCCTCTGGGACACAGAGGGAAGCAGCTGAAAGGCGAAAAAAAAAAAAAAGCCTCAGAGATGCCCTTGTTCAGAAAGGCTTTTCTTGAACAAGTGGCACTGGTGAGTAATTTGTGATCCCAGCCACTAGGACAGTTCTGGAAGCCCTGGAAGTAACCTGCTGAAATACATGATGTAAGTAAATTAATAATACAGAGTGGAACACACATACTCCAACCACATGGCTCTGTCCCATTAGCTTCTCTGTGATTTGATGTGACATGCTTGGGGATTTCTGCTCTTTGGGCATTTGTTTCCTCTTTAGTTTCACTGGATTGGGCTGGTGACCTTTGCGGAGAGTGGGGACGAGTTATCAGAACTCCCCAAACTCCATCCCTGCACAACACTCCCAACCCACAGCGTGCAGATGTCCCTGCTGGCTGACTCTGGGGGAGGCAGGAAAGCAGCGCTGTGCCAAGCCTGAAGCACAGCAACGGCTCCACGTTTCAGTGCTCCCTTTTTAATTAGCACTGGCTTTCTCTGGCCTGGCAGAGCCCTCCACAGAAGAAAACGGAGAGGTGTCCTTGACAGAGCCCCAGCACCAGGGCATCTCCAGTCAAGTCAGCTCCAGACAGCGAAGGCACCTTTGTGGACAGGAAGGGGGAATTGCCCTGACTCCACTGCTGGGCTCGATCTGTGCCCCACACACGACACCGGAGAGAACAGCTGCTTTGGAACCTGCTCTAGCCGGGAGCAGCCGCGTCTCTCGAAGCTCCAGGCAGAGTTGGAGCTTCCCCCCCGCCCATGCCAGGTGCCCCAGGGCAGGCTGGTGACAGCAGCACAGGTGAGTGTCCAACCCGACAGAAGGAATTACTGTGGCAAAGGGCAGGGAAAGGAGCACACCCTCGTGGCTTGGGCTTTACATTGGTTTAACTCGGCTCCGGTGGCACAGCCAGGCGAGACGCTGGACTGTCCCTGAAGCAACACACGGTGTTCCCTGCTGCAGCACGACGGCCCCCACCAACAGGAGCACGGCACAAAGAGGTGGGCAGGGGGTCTGCAGCTTCACGGTGCTGCTGCACAACACGAGGGGCAGGGAGAGCAGGGACACGAGGGCACTTTCCAGCCTTAACACAGCCCCAGTGGGTACTTACACTTTGAGATGTCATTTTTAACCTGGACAAAAGACGTCCAGACGCCGATGTCTTTTTCGCGAATTCAGAAGCCATTTTGGAGGTTGTCGCAGATATCAGCGACTGTGCCTCAAAAAAGCTGGAAGGAGCAACAATGGAACTCTGAAAATCCAGAACCCAATTCATGGCAGACTCAAGGGTTACTAAAAATTTTATATCATTTTAAAGTAGCTAAGTGCTTGTTTGGCATAAGTAGCTACTATTGTTAGGCCTCTAGTTGGACTTTGAACTATATGGCTATGTTGTGCAATTCAAAAATGGATCATACTGAAACCTGGAGCTAAAAATCTGAACATTAATAATAGTTAGAACAGACAAAGCTGTAGCTTAAATATTACGGAAAAATAGCTAGAGTGGACAGCCCATAGATTGTGGTATATGAACTGTAACAACCTCCTCTTCTTTAGCTAAACAACCCCAGCTCCCTCAGCTGCTCCTCACAGGACTTGTGAGAGACTGGAATGTTATGGTTAATGGCTTAAATACTGCTATGAAGGACTTTTTGCCCACTGTGGCAAAACTGTGTAAAGAAGCTGCGACCACCCAAGCCCACCCCTCCCTGAAAATGCCTCCTGACTGGAACTTCGGACTGTGAGTTAAGCCACCTAAGGGGACTTGAGACAATAAAAAGGTGACCACTGTTATCTGAGGTCTGGGGAGAAGTAAACAAAGCTGAGGGGGAAAAATGTATCCACAAGAAAGCCAAACCCAGCAGCTGTCCTGAAAATAAGCTCTGTCTGGGTTCAGGGTGGGGAAGCCATAGCCACAGACCCATCTGTTGAGGCCAGGTTTGCACACAATCCTCTCATCAACAGAGGGGGAAGGAGGAAATTTCGGGTGTGTGGCGCAACTTCTGGTAAGAGGCAGTGGACACCCATCCTTCCTCACACAAACTGGCTCAGCTGTAAAACCCCCCACCCCCAGAAGGCCACATCCATGGGACATTCCCATGAGGGGCAGTTGGGGGGGTGTCATAACCCACCAAAGACCTCCAAAGTGCTCCCACACTCATTCCTGAGGCCTTGCACCAGACGACTGCATGGGATGCAAAGTAACAACAACAGATCCCAGAGTGTTGCAACAGACGGTGTCAAACTTGCCCTGCCCCGGGGAGGTACCTGGCCATTCCCACCTGGCCCAAATCTGCATTAATCCATTGGACTCTATATTTTGCAGGACCTCACCACAGTGAAGACCAAAAGAGGATTAATGGGACACCATTGGGATCCATGGAATGGTGATATTTTCTACTTAATCTGTCTCTATCACCCCCTCCCCCCACGCCCCTTCTCTATTTCTTTCTCTGTCTCTCTTCCTCACATTTACTGTTACATAAAATCCATGCTATTGACTTTGGCATATCATCTCGTTTGCACCTTAATTCAGAGGTATCTCCCTAATAATTTTAATAACTAGATCATAACAACCCACTGAAACTTGAACAGAACTCATTCACCTTTAAGCAGTTTTACGTAATCACTATAGGAAAAAAATGCATCAGCTGGTATCTCTAGGAAATGTTGTATTGCTTCAATGAAAAAAAAGTACAATCAGTAGACCGTAGTAGTAGCTCATCCACTCAGCTGTACATGCCACTGAACCGCTGCCCCAGAAGACTGACATTATCATATCCTGTATTTCTCTTTGGCATTCTCTTTCAGAGCACAAATGTGACAAAACCCAAAAGTACAACTTTAGTCAATGTTTACCTTCAAACGAAATTCAGGACTCGCTCTCAGAGACCAATTCTCTGCGAGCATTCACTGCTGTCAGAGACCAATTCTCTGCGAAGATTCACTTGGCGAATCGCCCAGTGTAGCCGCCTGAATGCACTAGCTCAGGCTGCGCACAGCCTGTCAGGAGCGCGTTCTCCAGGCAACTGAGGCGACACCACCGCAACAATCGCTAACGCCGCGTTCGCCGTTTCCAGGCAACTCACGGCATTCGACTGTCGGGGGGGCCGAGGGGGGGCCGAGGGGGG
>VZTI01000829.1:81868-122249 GCA_013397865.1 Struthidea cinerea
GGCCGGGGCAGACCGGGGGCAGACCGGGGGCAGACCGGGGGCAGACCGGGGCCGGGCCGGGGCAGACCGGGGGCAGACCGGGGCCGGGCCGGTCTCGCTCTCGCTCTTGGGGCAGTGGCGCTGCGCGGGCTTCGATCACCCCCTCGATCTCGCCGCGGTCTCGCCTCGGTCCCGCCTCGGTTCCCGCTCGTCCCTGCCTGTTCCAGCCTTGGTACACCCTGGGTCCCCGGCGGAGCGGGAGGAATCTGCTCCGGGACCCGGAGCGTGACGGGCACGGCGGCAGCGCTCGACGTCGCCAGACCCTCGCGCCCAGCTCCGTGCTGCTCCTTCACAAGGGGAAAAACCCGAGATCGCTACAGTTTGTGTTCCGTTCATGGCACAAGCGGGAATCAGCGAGGTGGAGGTCCTGGGCAGTAACATTTAGCTTCTCGATCTTCTTAGGGACACACAAGTAGCAGAAGTAATTTCCTGGGGTAATGGTGTATCACCTGGTCAGCAGCCAGGAGTTAGTGCTCCTGAAGACTGTCATTTTCACATCCTGTATTTCTCTTTGGCATTCTCTTTCAGAATACAGATGTGCTAAAAAAAACCAAACAGGCACAATATTTATCAACCTCTATCTTCAAATGAAATGTAAAACTGATTTTCAGTCGTGTTCCCAGCATTGTAAGAAAAGCACGCCAGAACCATAATTGTTGCAAGTTCCATACTTGCAGTTAAATTGAGATTTTAATAGTCTTTCAAAGTTTATCTGTAATATATAGGTTTATATGTTCTAAAGAACTCAGGTTTATTAGATTACTGCATACTCTTTCATGCTTCTGAGCAATAGCACAGATTGTATCTTCAACAGAACTGGTTTGTCTTAGTAAAAGACTTTCAAGTGAAAACCTTTATGAGTTAACCAGAATTAAGAAAGTGCTTTTGAAAACAGAGGAGGAAATAAGAGATCAGCCATATTAGTTTATGATGTTTCCAAATCTACTACTCTGTGTAGCCTAAGGAAGCTGTAATGGAATAAGGGAAGAGAGATCTTATGGACATGTTATCCAGTGTATGGAAAACCTTCACACAGAGTCCATGGCCGGTCACTTTAAAGACTTGGTGATAAAAAGAGCCGCACAGGATTGAACTAAGACAGACAAACATCCAATTTAAGTCAAACTACAAATTATTTTATTTTCAGATGGGGCCGCAGATTGTATGCTGCCCACCATCCTGGGGATTCAGAATGTCCTGCAGCGTGGCTGAGCCATGAGACTTGTGGAGTAGAATTATAAAAAGGTAAGGCACAAACATTTCTTATGCACCTACATTGCATTACCAGCTCGGCACCTTAAAAATAGTTTTGTTCTTTTAATGGAAGTTTCTAGTTGGAATTGAAGGGTTTTTAATTGTTGAGAAGCTCTGAGTAGAAGCAAATGTTCTTGCTGGGTACCTGCAGTAGGTAGGTACCTGATACCTGGTAGTGGAGGAACGTGCATGTACTTACATTTAGGTCTCTGAAGTATTCATTATAGTCAAGAGCATATCCAACCACAAAGTTATCTGGAATTTCAAAGCCCGTATCTGTAAGAAAATACAGTTCTTTTTATACTTCAGTGGCGTAAGTAGCTTTTAAGTGCACAGTTTGTATTCAACACATGCTTGAGCTAAGAGTAATAGGCATCATCTCTCTTTCAGGGGGCTTCCTTAAGAATTTGAGCTGTAAATTGATGACAGAGGTTAGAATCTAAAGCATTCCCATCAGTCAATAATACAATTAAGGTGTTAAGAGAATGATTTTTATGAACAAAATAATTGTTTAAAACCTAGTTATGAGGTAGTCCTGGGACACGAGACAAGGAGTGAGATTTTACTTGAGTAAAAGTAGATGCAGTGTGACTCAGTAGGACTTTTCAGTTTGGAAACAAGGCAAGTTTAATAATGCAGAGTTAAAACAAATGTTCTCTAGGGTCAAAGCAAAATAATACACAGTTAAGGTCTGCTTTGATTCTGTTTCTGCTATTTAAATAGTTAAATTTGTGTATGTCAAAAACGGGACAACTCACTTTGCTGTGCAACCAAAGAGATGTTTATTGAAATGGCCACAACAAAGTGTCCATGGATCCGAAAAAGAAAATAATTACAAATTAAGCAATAATTAAAATAAAGGAAAATAAAATCTAAAAGCCGGGTCTGCAAAGATCAGACACCCGGGCCACCACACGGCTGCCCAAGGCGGGAGCTGTACGGCGCCGAGGGAGAGGATTTCTGTTGGTGTTGAAATCCTTAAATGAGAAATAAGAGTCTCTGTGAAAAGAGATTTGAGGCCAGGCTCAGCACCGGGCTTCCGAGACCAGGCAAGTGCCAAGCACAGCAACAAGCCAAGGCCAAAAAAGCGAAAGCGAGAACTTGAGGTGCACTGCCCTTTTCATAGCCCGATGTTCTCCCAGCTGCCCGCCCCTGTCCGGCCCCCATGGCTCCAGCCGGTTGGAGTTCACTGGAATGAGGTCAGGCCTTCTCGCCAATCGGCTCCTGTGTCCAGGGCACAGCGGGCAGATGTCAATGCCTCCGCGGGAAAGGCGGGAAGGCTCCTCATCAGTATTCTGCATTGCCATGGAGGCGAGTTACAGGGGTGGCAGTTGAGGGCTATTTTTAGTAAGTGGCCGTTAGAAAGCCCAGTGGAGCTGGCTCAAACCCCCAACTCAGGGAAACCAAAGGTTTAAATAAAAATTATATAAAGTCTCTCAAACATACATAAAACATTATCAGAACGACATTGACAATCATAACATGAACTTGGGGGAGTCAAGGCTACCTCTGGGAGTGTCCGGGATAGACTTGTGGTGAGGAGGTAGCCTTTAAAACTTCTAAAGTTAACAATAAATTTGTGGGAGAGAGGGCTGCTCCTGGGGATGTCGGGGATAGACTGGCCTTGACGGAGCAGCCCCTTTTAGTAACATCAATGGTAATTAACATTAACATTAAACAACTGCCTTAACAATTAACATTAAACAATTAAACAATTAGTTTTGGCATGAAATAGGTAAACAATTAATTAGGTACAAGATGTCACAGATGGAGCAAAAGACCAATTATGATTTTTCATTTATGACATATATCAAAGCTAAGCCTGCACTCAGGCCAACCAGGGGAAAAAAGGAAGGTGGTCATGAGATCTCAGGATGGCATAGCTGGTCATTAGTTCACAAGTTTTTATGTATTTTCTCCCCATTTCTCTTGACCTTCATGAAACTTATGTTTCAGTTGTCAGATGTGCTGCGTGAAGGGAAATTATAAGACTGTATTTTGGAAAATACAGAAAAAAACAATACTAGGAAAACACAATACTTGCAGTCTGGTCTGTAACCTGGACTCTGACATGTCCTTTTAACGAGCAGGCTGTAAGGCAGAGCAGAGAAGGTTGGTTTTTAAAATATGTCTTGCTCTAAACTGTAGACTTCCCTTCTGCCATGCCTTCCCATAAGCTTCTAAAATCATGCACTTAAATTAAAACAGTGCGATTGTTGCACAGAAAGAAGCAGTGTTCAGCCTTGTAAGGGAGGGAGAAGCAAAGGCTCTGATCTAGGTTAATTCTGAATGTCCAAGTGGCTCTACTTCATATTCAGTTCCCTTCAGTCCTGTGTCTCAGATCATTGCCCTTCCACATAGCAATGCCTCAGGACACTAGAATAGCACAGAAGGGGAACCACGTTCAAGTGGCCGGTAATGATTTTAGTGGGAAGGGAAGGGATGGAGAAAAGGACAATTTCTTCTGCAAAATCGTATCTATTCTTGGTTTTTCTTTGCATTTCAGAAGAAACTAAGAACCTCCTGGACAGTCACTAGAAGGACTGTCTGAATAACTGATGCAAAAAGCAACTGTTTTATAAAGCATTGTGATTACTTGACAGACACAGGGATATGCCACAACATATTCTTTTAGACATCTGCTAAAAGCAGTTCTAGAATGCTACATGAAGTCATCTTCCAAGTACTGACAGACTCTTAGATTCTGGAAACTTCTGCGGTTGAGGACATTAAGAAATATTCTGAGTGTTGTCATTCTAGTATTGAGGCAACTGACGTGGTGTTAGAAAACCTATGGAAAGAGATGAATTTCCTTCAAACATAAGCAAGTAAGAAACAGGGAATCCGTCAGATTTTATGGACTACACAGAAAGAGCCATAAAACCTTTTTTTTGTTAATTTGAACAATGAAGGTGGTAGTGTGTGGGTAAATTTCCCAGTTTAATAAACATTTTTTCAGCAGCTGGATAAGAATTGCTTCCTGCATTTGCTTCCTCCCTCCCAAACTTCAAGCCAAACAAGCACCCATCAGCATACACTGACTATTCACCCAAATGATTCGAATACATTAGTTAGTGGCTATATCCTTGTACCTTACAACTTTTACCATCCTTGGTTTCTTGTCTTTTATTTTTAAAAGCAGTGCATTCATTGTTCTACCAGTCTCAATAATGTCCTGAAAGAGATAAAAAAACCAAATTATCCTTCAAGTCTGAAAGGAAAACCAGAGTATCACTGGATTAAATTAGAGCATGCAAACTTGGCAGCCCAGTAACATAATTAATTATTGTTTTACATGTAATATGTATTAACTTGAAAAGCAGGGAGAAAAAAGTCCGTGTCATTCTCCCCCTCCTTCAATCGTTACTTACCTCTACTACTAACACATTCTGGAAGAGATTGCATAGGGAAAGGAAGGAAAGAAAAGTAAAGAAAAGATTTACATGGCAATATTCAGCAAATTATACAGCCAGGAAAAGCACACTAAACGCTTCAGATACAAGGAAGTTGCATTGATCACTTGAACTACTGACTTGACTTTGGTGCTTTCTGAAGAATCTTTCTTTAAGTATTTATGAAAGCTTAAAATACGGTGATAAAGGCACCTATGTCGGGTCTGTATATTACTCTATGTATGGCATTGGTATTCTAGAGCCAAACTGAATGAGTCAGTTTAGTATGGTTAATTTCTGGGAGTTCTGGGATAAAATGGGGAATAGGATCTTTAGAAGCACTCATTACTGATGGCTGTAAGTTTCCATTGAGATCAGTGGCAATTACTCACTGTTTCAAAGCCCAGTATTTTAAAACAGTGTTAAGTGGCTGTAAGTATGCAGTATCAAAATCTTAATAAAGATGGATTTCCTGGAAGATACACAAGAACAGTTGCCCTTTAAAAGCTGAAGATGCTAATTCATACCTTCCCGTTTAGTGTAGACAGTTCCTCTCCAACGAAACTGATTTTTTCTGTAGGTGAATGATTCTAGAAGGAGAAAGAAGAGATAGAAGTCACATAAAACATGCCCAAAAGTGTTATCCTGTATGGGTATGAAAGGTGTGCTGCTCTTGCTTTTTGCAAGAGGAAGGAGTCTGAGACCTGCCCCTGGCTTTGTCACGTTGAGTGTTCTGCTGTATGTTTGTTCCCGTGAATGTATAATATCCACCCTTTGGGGCAGATCAGTAAATCAGTTGTTTTCCGTAATATGAACAGGATGTATGCATAAACTCAATTTTTGTGGAGTTTTCATGCAAACTACCAGTATTTAAAATGCCAGTCTATGGAGAGAGTCAATTTTCCAAAGAAGAGAAAGTTGCTTACACAGCAGCTTTTTATTCTGACAAAATCCACAGTAACAGGCACAGATTTATCACCATTTTGATTTAGTGCTTTTATGTGGTCCAGCAAATCAGCAAAGAATTTATAGCCTCCTTTAAGGACACAGAGTGCAACAATGTGATGACTCCCCATGTCTTGCATGATATCTCTAGCCAAACGTTCTGTCCTGGGAGAGAAAACAAAGAAAAAGGAAATTCTGGAAAGTGTTTTGTATATCATAGTTGTTTGTCCCTATATTAAGCAGTGTTCAAGTAAAAATCTGATCTTGCTGTTAGGTTTTTATGACTAACAAATTGTGACCACAGCAAGCCACAGAAAACTTAGTTACGTATTTGCAGAGCACAAGATGATTTAATCCATAAACCTAAGTGTTGCAGGATAGATGGGCTTAAAGATATTTGAGGGAACATGGAAGCTTAACTGGGCTTGTAGAGGAATCCTCTCCATAAACCCCCTCCTGTATTAGACTTTAGGACAGAAGTGTTAGGGCTGCAGGGTTTCCATATTTCTCATGGGCTGTGCAGGGCAGGATCTCAGTCTTTTCATTTGGAGGGACAATTGGCATCACTGTCACTATTCTTTGCTATTTATCCTCATACCTGTCCAGGATGAGTCCATGAGGAATGAAGACTCTTTCTAAATCTTCTTCATAATGCTTAGGAATACAAAAGAGATTTTTGTTGTAGCCGCTTTCCTCATCTCTTATCTGCAAGGGAAGAGGAAGTAGCTCTAAGAGTAGCCGCAGAGCCATACAAGAAAAAGCTTTCCAGTCTCTGGTAGTGTGAAGAAAAAATTCCTCCTTCCCCAATGATCTGTCAAAATAAAAATATTTCTGAGAGTTTTTGATCTTTCTGCTAGAACAATTCACAATCTGATAACTCAGGAGCTAGTGGCTGAGTTGTGAATGGATAACAACTACTTGGCTGCAGTCATTATGAGATAAATTCTTGGCCATCATCAACTCATTAAAAAAGCCACCCAAAACAGTAACAACCTCCCTTCTTGTTCCATTTCCCCTTCTGCAGAGCTCAGTAGTTTGCTTGTGTGGTAGACAAGCGAAAATTAAAATGTAAGGCAAGTAGATTGGGATTACAGGTCAGCATGTGACCTTGGGGTGCTGCTCTACCTTGACCATAGTTTTTCACTGTGTATCAGAGAAAACTCTGCCTCCTAAGCATGAATTCACAGCTGAACTTTTGACAATCCAGCCGTTAGCTGTCTCAGAGGACAGGGGAGATGGCTCACCCCAAAGGAGGAGCTTTGGGATGACAGTGGCAAGAGGGGAAGCTGCAGAGGGTGCCTGTAGGTGGGAAGCAGTTGTGCTGTCTGCCCTTGGAGCAGTGCTCCTCATCCCACAGATCCAGGATTTAGGATTACAGTTCTTTACTCAATGTGCTGGTTTCAGGTTGTTGCACCCAGAGGTGTCTGCACGTCTAGAAGCTCCATAATCTCCATTTGGGTTTCTCTTCCGGCCCCAAACAGACCTGTGTCTTTGGATTCTACCTCCCTTCAAGACCTTAATGGATGCTTTGTTAATTTATAAAGTGGTGGTACAAAACCAGGCAAGGAAAAATATAAGGCAGTAGAAAAGAATTGTGAATAAGATTAATGCTTAAGTTTTAGAAATAAATTACCAAAACCCTCTCAAATTCAGGAGATTTTGTCACACCTGATATTGCCCTGTTGTTGTTAAAAATACAGAACTAACTGAAAGAAAAATTCAGAGCTGGCTCAAAGCTTCACTAGTGCAAAATAGGTTATCTACACGCCAGTTATATTCCACAGAACCCAGTAAAGTATCTTGCTAAAATTACAGAGCTGTGGTCTCGGCAGTAATAGCATAAAGCATTGCTAACAACAAGTTAACACCTGCAAACTCTTCAGAGAGATGAATTGTTTTAAATTCTCCTTTTCTTTCTGGCGTAGGAGAGATGAGTGCTTAGGAAGAAAAGAAAAACAGACTGTAGGGAACAGGAGTAGGTTATTACTTGCAAAACTCACAGCAGCCAAAAATGAAATAACCAATTACTGCCATTTATTTTAAATTGGCCATGAATGGCTTCCTGCATTTAAAGATAAAACTAGAGACAGGTGTTAACAGAAATTTCAGAGAACAGATTATAGTAGCACAAGGCAATGGATGTAGAATCTCATCCTGGCTGGACTAACCATATTCTGCAAGTACTCAAAATTGATTGGTCCTACTGGTCCAAGGTACACGTGCAGAATGACCTCTCAGCTGAGCCCTGGGTGGGTGGCAGCAGTGCTGTTCTGCCTGGTTTAGTTACTATTTTCTTCATGGCTGAAGTAGTGAAGTGAAAGCTTAGGTACAGGACTGGTTTTAGATTAAGTTTGTTCGTGCCTTGTTGATCGTGGAGAGATGCTGGCAGTGACACTGGGATCGGCTTTAGTGAGTGCAGAGCTGCTCATGGTTTGATGTTCTATTGACCCAGCTGGACAGCTCGAAACTGGCCCATTTCTGCCTCTGGGAGGTTGCTAGCGGTGAATACACTGGCAGGATATGGGATTAATTTATTAGAAGACTTGGTCAAAGACAATGATTATTTGAGACTACTAGAACACATAAACATCATTATCATTTGAAGTATCAAAGCACCTTTAAGGATAGTCACTGACACCAGTATAAAAAGTACTCTTTACTTTGTTGTTGGGTTTTGGTTTGTTTTTTTCTCCAAGATCCCCATGTCTATTGCATTCTACTTAACTGCAGCTTAAATGCAGTGATAATGCTCCCTGCAGTTTGAGCAGCTTCTTTTGCCTTATCATGATACTGATTGCATTTTTAATGGACTTCAGCTTTACAATCTGCTTTTGCATTTATAAAAGCACAGCATTTCATCTGCAGAGCAAGTTAAAGGTCAGCCTTCTTGCCAAAAGCACAGCATTTCATCTGCAGAGCAAGTTAAAGGTCAGCCTTCTTGCCAATAAGATGAGCTTCCTGCTGCACTTGAAGAGTGACACCACAACTGCTTCAGCTCAAGTGAGGGATGAGCTTTGTCCATGTTGATGTAACTGTGGAATAAAGGATATCTCGAGGCATACAGGTGTGAATAGCCATTACATCTTAGAGCTACTCCAGCAGTGCAGCTTTGTAGCTGTTACGTGGTTTAGCAGCTGTGCTCATTGAGATTCTTGGGTACAAACAATATCTGCTACAACACTATCCTCTGTGTGAAGCATTTTTTAAGGCCTAATGAAAGGTTCAAACCCAGAACTTTAAGGATTGCTTCAGTCTGAGCAGCACTCACTACAGCAACCTGCTGTATACACCTTACAGGATCATTAAAGTGTTTGCATTGTGGCACATGCTGAATAATACAGTGGCAGCCCATAATAATAAAGCAATCTACTAAACTAACATACAAAATCATTAAATTTTTAAATCATGAGTTTATAACTTGAGGAATTAGTTGTTTAATTTAGTTTCAGTCTCACCTGTTCAATTACTGATGTAGATTTATGAGTTTAAGGGGAAGAAACAACAAAATGAACTACAGCAATTTTATATAGTAAAGAAATTAATAAATATTGTTTCATCAGCACAGAATGAAAGTATATGAATATAGGTATGTTAAAGTCAAATAATGTCTTACATTTGTACAAAAGTGAGTTTATTAGATGCCTCTGCTCTGAAAGCCATCTTTTCTGCAGAGCAAATATAAGAACCAGGGCCTTTCATTAGTCAGTATTTCTAATGTTCTGCTATTTTTGCTGAAGCTGACCTTTTGCCCCCCAGCCAAAGCCCGCTGCAGGCAAATAACCAAACGAGGACATTATGCTTTCTTACCTGCAGTCCATGAGCCATAATCCCTCTTTGAACTACGCTCTTGCAGAATGAGTTGGTGTTACTGCTGCAGTTTGGCTTGCTCTGTTTTCATCTACCAGTCAGATCATGACTTGCTTCTAAAAGATCAAAATTGCCCTCTTTCCTGCAGGAAGCATTACTTCCTTCTCCTAATGCACTGACATCACAACCCCAGGTTTTTATCTAATCAGATTAACCAGAAATAAAATAGGCTTGAGCCCTGCTGTAACCAATGAGAGTAAAGATGTGGGGAACGAGGGAGATGCGAAAACGAAGCTCGTGAATCAAATTAGTGGGAAGGAATAGGTAGAATAGTGGGGTTTTTAACTGAAAACACACATCAGATATTTGGTTGTAGCAGGTGGTACATCAGTGGTGTATGTGTAAAAGGTAAGTTTGTATACTGTTTTCTTACACAGTGTTTGTTTACACAGTCCATTGTTGTGACAAAGTCTATGTCTTTTTAAAATTCATGCCATAACTTGGTGTCAGAAAATGTCAATCAGAGATAAAGCAGAGTAAACAAAGCCGTATTTTTAAAAGGGACTTGAAGGAGAGGTCTGCAGCTGTTGAGACGTGGTGAACCCTGTCTGCCATTCTTCCAGGTCACCCTTTCATCAAATGAGAGGGCAATAGTTCCAGTAACATGCTTCACATCATTTAAAATCAAATCATGCAGACATTCCCTGTAATCTGATTAGTCTACCAAACTGCACTATTATCTGGGATTAAGATGAAAGTCTGCAATTTCTAAAAATTAATCCTACTTGCAAAATGAGCTAAAACCAGCTTGCATGCAACGTATTACAGGATGTTCTTACTAGATGGGATACATTTTATTAATTCAGCTAGTTTAGTGTTCTCTTGGTGAGGGAGCACAGTAGCTAACGAAAGGAGATTTTTTTTGTTTCTTTGTAGTCTCACAGTTGCTCTTCAAATTGTGGCTGGTAAAACTTGGGAAAATGTGGAAAATCTGCTCCAATGGATTAATGGGCATATCCACAACTTTAAGTGATACATTAAATAGTAGTTCTGTTTGGGAGCTATTAATGCCTTGAGGCTACCTGACCCCTATTTGATGTAGTTAGCAGGACCTTCCTTCTATGAATTCCCTACTGTATTTCCTATACACTTGTGAGCTCCATATCCTGAGAAAAGCCTTGCTTTTCTAAATCCTAGTGTAAGGTGGCCCTTTCTAGCTGACACATTTGTTGGTTGATTCTCATGTAGTTTTCCACATTTAAACAGAATTTAGCCTAGTTTTGCTAAAATCAACAGCATGAATGCAACTACTTGTTTGAAGCCTCTTTCTAATCAGGGCACTAATTATTTGGAATACTCTCAGTTTACCATTTCCAGCAGTCGAACTGAGCACAGTCTCTGAAATTATAGTGAAGAAATAAACATTGTATGCACATCTGATATGATCTCCCAGCTTAGCTGTGCCCTGTTTTAAAATGCCCTGTTCTTCTCTGTATGATGGAATTTTTTGTGTGTGTAAGCTCTGTACAGGGAAACCTTGACTACAGATCACTCCTCCTTGGCAGCCTGCTCTTTGAACAGGCCTCTTGAAAATATTCTCCCATGTAATATATTTGCTTTGGTTCTGGATATTAGAAGGCCACCTTTGCTATGTAAATTTTATAACCCCCTGAAGCGTTTACTTGAGGGAAGTTTGATTCCACATTAGTCACATTTCTGGAAACTGTACATTGCAGCTTGCAAATCTTTGTGTCTCCTTTAGGCCCTGTACTGTTAGATCTGATCTGAACTGGGCCAAGTTCTAAAGTCCTGTTTAATTCTGTTTCAGAAAAGGGTTGTAGAAAATCCCTCTCACTGACTTTTGTGTTTTGGCTGCATGGGGAATATTAGCTGAGTGACAAGTGAGCAGTGATTTTATTGATTAGAGCCCATATTTCATTAAACTTCAAGCTGGTTCAAGAAGTCTCTGCCTACTCTATTTGAAAACTACTTCCCAGATCATATTTGTTCAAATGAATTTAGGCTTCTCAGTAAATTCCACAGAACCATGATAGTAACCACATACCACAATCACCTGGCAAGTTCTTGAAACACCAATAAATGTGTTAGTGGTATCAATGAGTACTTTGCATTATGAAGGTTACTGCTACAGTGAATGCTTTCATTGTCACATTCTGAAGAAAAAAGTATTCACAGGTAAAATGTTTATGCTAAAACAGCCCTTCGTCATTGCCGAATAATGAAAATAAAATGTAGCCAGCTGGCATCCTTGGATGGCTTCTCTGTTGTAAATTATGTGATCATACTCCCACAGGAAAGAACCAAAAAGTTTAGGTGTGTATGTATTTGTTCCCCATGGGACCTTCAAGTGCATCTTTCTAAAATTAAGTGTTCTGAGGAAACCAAATTGGGTTTCAATCTATTGCCCTTCTCTAGATAATAGGATGCTGAAAGAGCCAATAAGTGTAGCCCACACAAACAAACTGGAAATTAATTAGATCAGCACTGATAGCTCGGTAAACAGCAGCCAGGCAATACAGAACAGCACTGCTCTTGCCCTTGCATCTATTCTCAAAACTATTGAATCAGTAACTACTTTTCTCAGGACATGATTTTGCTGTTTCCATACCTGAGTTTGTTAAACAGGTTTACATTCAATTACAGTTAGGAGTGACCGGCCTTGAGACTGCTGCAATCATTTTACAGGTCCTCCAGGAACATTGTATAGACACTAATAAAGTCCTGGCGGGCATTTCCTGTTAGCTGTTTTCGTTCAGGAAGCAAACATCTGCAAGCTGGATGTGCTGCACAGCTGTGCTTCGGTTGCCAGGTCCTGCAGACCACGCTCGGGATGTGCCACGAGAGGGCAGCGCCGGCCCAGGGGAGCGCGGGCCGCGCCTCCCGAGCGCTGCTCGGACCGGGCTGGAAGTTAGGGAAGGGTTCTTTCCACAGAGGGTGCTGGGCACTGCCCAGGCTCCCCAGGGAATGGGCACGGCCCCGAGGCTGCCAGAGCTCCAGGAGCGCTTGGACAGCGCTGCCAGGGATGCACAGGGTGGGATTGGTGGGGTGTCTGGGCAGGGACAGGGACTGGACTGGATGGTCCAACGGAGAAGGATGGAGAGGGACTGTTTCCAAGGAAGGGCATGTAGCGTTAGGACATTAGCTCAGTTGGTTGGAGCATGGTGCTAATAATGCCAGGGTTGTAGGTTTGGACCCTGTATGGGCCCTTCACTTCAGAGCTGGACTTGCTGATCCTAGTGGGTCCCTTCCAACTCAGATTATTCTGTGATCCTGTGACATGGGGGAATGGATTCACACTGACAGAGGGCAGGGTTAGATGGGATATTAGGAAGAAATTCTTCCCTGTGAGGGTGGGGAGGCTCTGGCACAGGGTGCTCAGAGAAGCTGTGGCTGTCTCTGGATCCCTGGAGGTGTCCAAGGCCAGGTTGGACAGGATTTGGAGCACCCTGGGATAGTGGAGGGTGTCCCT
The DNA here is from genome assembly GCA_013397865.1 of Struthidea cinerea. Taxonomy (NCBI): domain Eukaryota; kingdom Metazoa; phylum Chordata; class Aves; order Passeriformes; family Corcoracidae; genus Struthidea; species Struthidea cinerea. The sequence continues at coordinate 94,796 of VZTI01000829.1, forward strand.
GCCCATGGCAGGGGGTGGAACAGGATGAGATTTAAGGCCCTTTCCAACCTAAACCATTCCATGATTCTGTGATTCTGTCATCCCTACGGGTCCCTTCCACCTCTGAGTATTCTGTTATTCTGTGAGATATTTACACCAGTTTCAAACTTGTATAATTGTGGATTACAAGAAAATGTCTCTGATCTGCACCACTGAAGACCTGACCCATGGGCTCCAAGTCCCGAGTGGCTGATAAAACCTTAAATTAAAACCGAGCACTTGTATTCAGCGACTGATGGGTTTTTAGGCAAACTGATCAATACACTTTGCAATGACTCAACTTCAGTAATCCCTAGCCCAGCCTAAATCTGGGGTTTTTTTGCTTGGCACTTTGAAGTCTTAGATAAGACCAGCTGCTTAATTGGTTTGCTAAAATTTTTTTGGAAAAACCACACTGCACATTCCATGGTAAACAGTGCATGTTTGCAATTAAAGACTAGAAGCAGTTGCACAAATTTCAGTCCCCTTATATACTCCTTTAGATTATGTAGCTTTTTTACATAGAAAATTTCATGAATATGAACCTTCATACTTTCCTTATCTATTTTCTGTTTGGTCTAAATATGAGATTTTATTATTTTACTGAAATAGAAAAGTGATATAAATCTCATTCAGTATTGGATATTTATAAATGTTGTGCATGAAAATGTTTTGCTTTTACAACTCATCTGATAACCCCAACAAACCATCAATAACCCTAGGAAACACAGACTGGTGGATGACAGAACTGGAAGGAAACACCCTGTAGAAGATTACCTAGATTTTAAATTTGAATAATTCTTGAAAATATCCCGACACCAGTTCATAAGTAGATGAATGATAAATTCTGCAAGCTCAGAAATTCTGATGCCCGACCTGGAGGAAAAGTGCAGTGTTTATTGACAAAGCCTTTGGGGCCCTAACAGAAATGGTGGAGTGACTGTTTGAAGGAAACCTTTATATACCTTTTGCTACATTTGGTTTGTAGGTAAGAGAAAAACGTTTCAGTCTCCTGGACTGTCTATATTAGAATGTAATTTTGAGGGAGGATCTGATTAGAACTGGGGCAACAGAGCAGAGACAAGGAATCGGGACTTCTGGATTTTATTCCCAGCTCAGACACACAGTTTATTTACTGTATTCCCGTGGCCAATTTATTTTCCTGACTGCTCCTGTTATACCTCTGACCTCCCTCTGTGCCTGCTTTCCCCCACTGCCTCTTGTAATCAGCTGACCTCAGTGTCTGAGACTTCTCTGCCCTGGGCTGCACGGGTCCTTGTCAGTTTTGGGGATGTGCCTTCCAAGAAGCCCCACTGATGTCATTACTGGTGGTCAAATGCATGATGTGATGAAAGATTGTGACCTGTTTACTTGCATGTGAAGCTCCAGCTGTTGCAGTTTAATGTGCCTGTGAGGAAACAGGAGCTGCTCCATGCCTGCCATGGTGTGCAGTGTGTCTGATCCCGTTCCCCCACCCCCAACAGCTGGATGGGTTGTTTTACCTCGGGAGCAATGGGTGGTCCGGGAAGCAGCCTGCTCTGCTCTTGGAGAGCTGGACTCCTCTCCACGACAGAGATGTTTAATAAGAATATTTGTTAAACAATGGCTTTATCTGAGTGTGTGATCACAGCTGTTTTATTTTAGCAACGTAACAGGAATAACAATTAAATCCATATTTCTCCTTGGATATTTATTTTCCTGAATTCATTCTCAGTGCGGTGAAAGAATTCGGTGTGAATTGCTGAGCTAAAATAGAACTGCTTGCAGTGGATTTCATATTGCTTGTATTACCTTAGTATGATTTTACTATTACTTGAGACGTTAAACTAGTATAAAAATACATACCACAGATGGTCCATGTTTTGAAATATTCTAAAATTCTTCTTCATAATTGCTATTTTTAATTGTTAACATTGTTCTATTCTGCAAAGCCCTGTTTGACTCTTAGGAGAGCAAAGTGCCATCTTCCCATAGCAGCATGTAGGAAAAATGTGGACTATGCATTTTGGTAAAATAAAAAAAAAACCCCTTTTACAATACCATGCAACTACTGCATTCAAGTGAAGATAGCTCATCGCTAAATCTCAGTTTTATAAACCCATCTATTTCAGTATTGCCAATGCCTTCTGTTGAGATGTTCAGTATTGACGATGACACTTTTGTAGGAACTGGCTTAGAAAGATTTTACTGCTGCTACTTATGTTCCTTACAGGCCCTGGCAGTGGAACCCACCTCCAGTGTCATCAGCTGTGCCGGCTTGCCCTCAATGTGAAAAGCAAATTAAGTGCTGGTCAGTACAGTTTCCTAAGACAGTGGAGGGAACAAAGAGAAAGTTTCTGTTACTGAATCTGAAGTTTTCAATTCCTTTGTCAGACACAAAAATAAGCAAGATCTACTTTCAGCATAGATCACTTTTATCCCCATTAGAGATAACAAAAAGTCCTTCCTTAAGTGAAATGAAGGGATTATGCCTTGGATGCACATTTCTGTTGGAGTCCTCTACAGCAAAATGTCCAGAAATTCAGAGCAGTTCACCACATTTTTATCCTGCACATATACCCAAATTCAGGTAGTTGCTTTTCTTCAGTCTTACACAACATATATCCCAGACTGGCAGATTTTACATCTTCTTAATACATATATTTTGCTAACTTAAAAACGAAACATGGCAAGTTCATGGCAATTGACAGCTGTTACTGAAACAGGGCAGGGAACTGGAAAGATGCTGGAGTCTTCTTATGTTTGGCATTGGATTGCTCTCAAGTAAATCCTCCAGTGTTAATAAATAATATATATTTCTCATGAAGCAAATTTTTACAAAACCAGTAATTCTGAAAAAGAGTAAGTTCTCGGCACTGATATTTCTGAAACTGATTTACTTGTCCTTTCAAAAATATTTTGTTAGTGTTTAGAAAAGGTGCAATCCCCGATCATCCTTGTAACAAGTGTCTTTGTCTCTGCTTTCCTTCTGAAGTCATCATTTTAACCTGGTGTGAGGCCAAGTGTTGTTCATGTAAAATATATAAAGGGGTGCAATTTAAATTTCCTGTCACACACAGTCATATGGGAAATACTGATTTATCATGAACCATGCATTTAACATGGGACCAAATATGGAATATTTGCTGTAAGCCATCTCATTGAGATCAGTTAGGTTTTTAAGGGATTTAAGCGAATTAGAGCACACCTCTCAGCATTTCTGAATTCATTAGCCTGCCACTGACAGCCAGCTCCTATTCCCCAGTCAGTATGTCCCAGGTTTTCAGGCCTAAGTATTGGAATTACTTGTATGTCACCTTTATTCTGACCACAGTTTGAAAAATGAGTACATAGCTTCGTGATTACACAGAGAGAAGTAGGTTATATAAAAGATTCTTAATGAAACACATTGTTTCATGGTTCCCTTATGTCATATAATGGTCTTGATCTGTGAGAAAAGTAATAAAACCCAAATCTGAATGGTTGAAAATTAATATGGTTCTACTGTAGTTAATCAACATCTACTTTAAGATATGTATTCACTGATAGTTAAACCTATGTCATAGTCTGTTTAAAGAGTGGAATTAACGTTATCTAAATTTTAACCCTCAAATAATACAAATATTTAAAATCTAATAGTTAAAGCTTGTGCTTGTTTATGTCAGATTGTTTTGCTTGAAAGAGATTTATAAAATCCAAATTTTTAATTTATAAACAGTCTTGTTCCATCTAAAAATGTTTATCCAGTTTTCCAGTCTGAAATACTGCTGTACTTGCACTGCTCTTGTGTGCCCCAAACTCAGCAAAATAAATTCCCTATTCACTCTCATAACGACAGCGGGTGTATTATTCAATGAGAACAAGTTAGGTTTGGTTCCAGCTCTCCTTGAGGCACCTTGGCTCAGAGCAGAGACCTTGTATGTCACCAAAAGGATCTTCCAGGCCTATTAATCAGAGCCACGCAAGTTGTCACGGCACAGTGGACACAGCGACTGGCTTTCGCTCTGTTCAGCTCTTCACAAGAGTAGGTCGTAATGAAGCTAAAAACTATGGTTGAATATTAATGAAGGCAATTCATTCTTCACTCCTTATCTAGTCTTTTCCACATTTCATTTGAGTGTATGCCAACACTGACATAAAACTAATAACTCAGAGGGAGCCCCCTTACGTAACGCTGTGCGATGCCCTCATGTGACATGGCAATTTACTTGTCTTTGTGTATTGCTGCTGCTGTAAACGTGCATTTCAGAAAGGGCCATGCAGCACTGACTGGAAAAATCTGACTTTGTAGAAGATGTGATGTAGTGGTAATGAAGAGAAACCAGGATGGGAGGCCATGGGTTCAGATGCTGGCGGAAGATCACTCAGTCTGTCCACAAATCTAAAAATGCAGCGCTGTGTGGTAAAGCTGGAAAACCTTTAATATCTTGGTTTTTACTAGCAGAAAAGAAGAAAGTTAAAGTAATGAAGACAGCTGTGAGAATTTTGGTCATTTTTAGACATGTTAAGTTTTCATTTTAGCAATTATTCTTTTAATTATCTTTTAAAACAGCTTCCTTTGTAAAACATCATCCACCGTGACTGGCTTTTCAAAAATGTCTTTTAATCAGTAGGGGTTCAATTTGGAAAAGCACAGAACTCTGCATTAAGGACTATCCCTCTTGAAGGCAGCTGAAACTTCAGGCCTGTGCTGAGGTTTCAGTCTAGCTTCACTAATGGTGCTAAAGAAGCTTGAATGATTGAGGCACAGAGTAAACTGGAACTGAAAACCCCTCATATGCAGCTTTTCTGCCTCTCGTCTCCTAAGGGGATGTGTGTGAGAATGGCAGAAGGGAGACCTGTCTAGGTGTCACAGCCAGAAACTGGGACATTGAGAACTTCACTCTTCCAGTTCAGAAAATTCCACAGACATGCTGCCAGTAAGAGGCTGTAACAGCAGTTTCTGTATGGATAATATGGTGCATGCGGTGAGTCTGCTCAGGAAAAACAAGACAATCTCTTAAAGGAAAAATAAGTTTTGGACAGCTAGGGGGTATAATAGTCCTGTCACAGCTGTGTCAATGGGCTCAAAGCAAAGGCTTTGTGAGTTAAATCACACAGTATGTTGTTACGTTTAAGTGTATTTAAAAAAAAAAAATCCATCATTTCAAGCTGTGTTTTCTATCTGGGAGCTGGAAAAGGTTGAGGAATAGGCTGCCAGAGAGCAGCAGGGGCAACTGCTGCCTAAAGGAGCCAAGCAGGGTAACACCTGGGCTGAGGTGAGCAAAACAGGTCTAGGGAGGGGACTGGGATCAACCAGGAGTCCAGATCACCAGCAAAGGTTGTGGTGAAGCTGCAGGTTCAAGCTCAAGCTGAGACGTCAATCCACAGGTGAGGCCCAGTGCTCACCAGGCAGTCCACAGCTACAAGACAGATTAGTCCAAGCTGGGGACAGCTGCTCATGGACACGGCTCTGACAAGGAATAGGAGCCCAGTCCAGAGCTTGAAAGGAGCTGCTGCACCCCACGTGAGACCGACCATGGCCAGTGAGGCTGATGGGGCACACAGGGGACCCAACTGCAGCAGGTTTTGTCTTTAAAGGAGCCCTGAAGAGTCAGACTTAGAGTCAATCAGAAGAGAAAATCACAAATAAACCTTTGATAGTTTTAAACGTAATACTTGTGCATGTCTGAAAGACTGAAAAGAATTGCAAAAAGTTTTTATTTACCAAGAGAGTTACGAGATCACACAAGATCTCTTCAAGCCATAGAGGAAATAGTAATTCCCAAATACTGACATCTGACATCAACCATTCAGATTTAGCACTGAGGTAGTGAGGTAATTAACAAGAATCTTAATTTGTTTCCATCAAATACTTCCACAGCTATGCAGCTTCAGAGCAAGTGAGGAGATAAATGCCATGATGTAGCAGAGGGCAGCTGGTTTGGATCCTCGTCCCCATATATGCTGAAGGAGTGCTAGAGCAATTATTCCTATGTAGGCATGTTCAGACAGCCCATCACCATAAAGTTAACAGAAAGCAGATACAGCTCTCAAATATGTAGAACTACGTACCTCCCAAGCATTGTCAGAGAGGTCATTTATATTTCTATCGGGACATTTTTTTCAGAAAGAAATTTAAAAGATCAACCTAATCTTTCATTTACGTGTTTTTCCCTGCTAACTTGGATTATGACAGGTCTTTTATGTGTACTTTTGCATCCTGCATCTGTGTACAACAATCCTTGAGAAGAGAGGGGGCAGATTTCCCATAGCTCCCAGGACTCACTGGAACAGTGAAAACTTCAAAACTGAAATAGTTCTGTAAGAGAAACTTCATGTAAGCACCTCCCTGAGAAATGGGAGATCATATCTGCAAAAGGGAATTTCAAAACCAGTATCTAAGAGACAGGAATAAAAATTGATATCCAACAAATAATTTATGTGGTGACCAATTTTTCTGTCAGTTCTAAATGTAACTTGTCACACTGTATGACATTGATTTTATTATTCCCTTTCCATGGTTTTCTTCAATGCTATTTGAAGGTAATAAAAAGTGGTGTTTTTTTTCCTTTTTGAATAATACATCTGATTCTCAGGTTTGCTGCATAGATAGTAACATGTGTGTATTCTATTGAACATCCCTGGATAAACTTCCTTCCTGCAATGCAAAGGGAGGACAAACCTGTCTGACAAACCTGAACTGTGGTACAAGGATCGACCTAATGCCTCTTAGTCCTGGCTGGGGATAACTTTGGGCCGTGTTGTGATACCTTGCTGTAACTGACACTACAGTTCTATTAACATGTCTCATTTAATAAGGTGTTACTCTGCCTGTGTAACGATGTGTCTGCATGGACTCAGTGCTGGGCTTACAGGACAGACTGAAAGTCCCCTCTGAGGAACAATCTGTGACTATTAATAGAGACATCACTGTGTGACAAAGGCAGATCAAATTCCTCTCTTATTCCAAAGCAAAAAGAAGCAAGTATTTTTGTATGTTTACTCTGTCTTAATATTTTTATAGCAAGCCTCTTTTTCCTCCTTTCAGATGATGGTGAACTTCTTGAAATGGGGACTGTCTTTGGCTGGTGAGCAGATGTTCTTAATGTAAGGTGATCGATCTTATGCCATAATGATAAAACTGATGATGAAAGTGCTGCATTGGGTACAAGTCAAAGGAAGAAACTAATTGTCAAAGTATCAGGAAAAAATATGGAAGCTACTTTGTGCATATACTTTTTTGTTTGTTTGTTTCAGTGCATGTAGAAGAAGAAAATGAAGCAATATAAATTAAACAGTATTTTATAGTGATGTAACTGTGAATGCAGTTAATTAGCATAGGGGAAATATGATCCTAAAAATAATGTTGGAAATGGAGTCTGGTTAAATAGATGATAATGCTTTTGCTGGCCGTATGACAAGCTCCAGTACGAGATGTCTAGTCTGTAGATTCCACCACTGAGTAACTCATTGCCATAATTCATGTAAAACAATACAATTTTATCATTCTCCTAATAAAATTAGCTACAAAATGGTTTTGTAGTGCAGCATTTATGCTGGCCTCTCTGCCCCAAAGGTCGGTGTATTGTCTGCATTAAATGTTTGAGTCATATTTGAAGGAAGAGTAACTGGATAAAAATGTCTTTGTTGGAAGTGTTTGCTTCCCAGGAGTGTAGGAGCTCGAGTGCTTAACCATAGTTCTGCAGCAGATGGTGAGCAGCCAAGCCACTAGAATGGGATGAGAATCTCTAATGTCAACTTTGGCTTCAGGGATGAAACCCACTCTTTTTTATAGGGAGGGGTCTTTCATCTGCAGTGCAGGAATACATGTTCAGCTGCATTTTAACTAAATGGTTTTATTTCCTACAGCATATGAAGTGTCTGTTTTGGGATAATAAGAACTACCATTTTTATGCATACAAGTCTGGTTCTGCTGAAATCAGTGGCAAGATTATTTGATTTCAGTGGAATCAAGGCTTAGTCACTCCATTTAAATGTCAAATCACAATAGCAGGCATTTGTGCTTTGAGCAGTATCAACAGTGTTCCATGCTGAATTATCAACAGCATTCTGTATTTTTACAGCAAAATCACATCTTGTCTTAGTTTCTGAGGTGGTGGGGAAAGGAATTCAGCTGGCTCGATGAACTCTGAAATGATTTCGCTCTGAACCATTTGGGAGTTACAGACCTGGAATGACAGGGTCAGGAGAGCAGAAACCATCCTGGTTTGGCATGAAAGGGGAGAGACAGAGATGAGGGACATGGAAAACATGAAGATGTCTGAATAAACAAATGAGCTAGACTTTAGCTGGAGTAAATCTGAGAAGATGCAACAAATTCAGTGAAACCTACTCTGGTTTACTCCAGGGCTACAGACTTTCCAGGGTTTGACTAATTTATATCATATAGTGGTTCTTTTAAAGTTTATCCCATCACTAATTATTTGTTGTATCTGACGGTCTGACATGCATTTTTGGAGGCCTTTTAAGAACTGATTTTACCAAGAAACCACGGGATTCATGATGATGTATTTTAGACTGTTTGGTGTCAGTGGTGGTTTTGTCTCTTTGAGGTTTGCTTTGTTCCAAAGCTGTGGGTTTAGTGGGAAAAGTCTTCACATAGCATCTGTTTTGTCATTGCCTGTTCCTGGTGATGTTTGCTGAAAAAAGCCATAGCATTTCCAAGTTGCGAGTGAAAAGTGTGTGTGCGCTGTCAGGAACCTTCCCCCATCTTTGTTAGAGTGCAGGTATGCTACCCAAATCCTACTCAGAGCTCTCATTTTATAAATAGTGGCCAAAGTACAAAAGGCAAAACCTAAACAAAACTGAACATAAGTCTAAAAGCCATAAAGCCAAACAGTCCATAAATCAAATGATAAGATACCACAAGATGAAGAATTCATGAATAACAAGTGTATAAGTTCACTTGGTAGCATGTTGGAAATGTGCCACCTCCTGCAACTGATAATCAAATCCACCTGAGCTAGTGGTTTATGACTTAAATAATGTGAAATATTTTCCATCTACTGTATTAGAAGCTAGATTAGAGAAATCAAAAAGAAAGATTTAACTACTCAAGAAAATAAGAAGAAAAAGTTGTGTTTTCATAGACATTTCCTTTGCAGTAAATCAACGATTGCTTCCTTTTAGTGTCCACTTACGGAGAAGGAGGTTACCTTTCATTTTTCAGAGGCAGTAAGACATTTCTGCTCTTGGAAATGTTGCCATAAACTAGGTATGTCTCAAATGGAGTCTAATTTCTCATTACCTTTCCAACCTTCAGCCTGTGCTGATTCCAAAATGAGGAATTTTTGAAAGGCAAGTTCAGAAGCAAACTGCATCTTTTCAACAGCACTCTCTGTTTAGTCAGATAAGAATATCTGTGAAATTTAAGGGGAACCTTCAAAAGTGTTCATGATCCACTGTTTTTTTTTTTTTTTTTTTGTTTTTTTTTTTTTTTTTTTTTTTTTTTTTTTTGTTTTTTTTTTTGTTGGGTTTTTTTTTTTTTTTTAGTTGGAAATTGACATAAACCAACCCAGTTCTGGACCCAAATGCATCTTTTCTTGAGACTTCAGTTCTTTCCTTAGTTCCTAACTTTTTGCTTGTTGGTGAGAGGTAAAAACCTGTCTGTAGACATGGCTTAACTTTATCATCATGTGAAACTAGATGAAGTACCCCTAACATAACACAGAGGAGATGATGAGCACAACTAATTCATAGAAGTTGTGAGTCTTCAAGAGAAGGTTGCAGTGTTATTCTTAAAATTAATTGCTTTTTCAAGTCTATTAATAAGATAAGCATAAGGAAATGTGGTATCGTGTGTATCACTGTATGGCAGCAATTGTGTATTGCTGACTTTTTGCTTGTAACTAGCACATTTTTCTTAACTATTTATGCAAATAGTTTGATTGAAGTAAACCCTTCAGTTAGATTCAAGCCTGAGTGAGTTTTAATGGCTGCGTGTTTCCAGATGTTGGTTTTTCAGTGAACTGAATAGAAATACTAAACAGTATGGCTTGAATGAGACCAAGGCACAGGGTAGAAGTTTGCTCAGGATCCTTCAAAACAGCTCCATTTTACCTAGTGATAGGAGAAAGCATTACTCCCAATGTGTAAAGAGCTGACTACAGAATGTACTCTTTTCAAATATGAGGAGAATAATAAAAACATTCCTCCTCCAAATTTTCCAAGTAATGAAAAGTAGTAACTTGCCACAGTCTGTTTTAAATGCTGTTGCTTGGTGTTTTCTTAGACCTCTTAGGAGATTCTGCAGGGGGGAGATGAGAAGGGGTGAGTTATCTGAAAACAGTAACTCCACGTCTGAAATAATACTGAAATTGAGCACATGATCTGAAACACATTGGCTTTTTTAGCATCGTATGGATCAGTGACTATCAGCTGTCTTTGGAAAGGGATGTGATGTAAAGGATGATGTAATTCAAAGTAAATTTGTCTAAGTTACTTTCTAGTAAAAAACCCTACATCAAAGTCAACCTCATAGCAATGAAAATTAGTACAATCTCTGCCATACCAAATGCTCAATCCAAACCCAAACTATTGTTTTACTTTGTTGGGTTCTGGAAACATATTTCCCAACCATCAATTTATATGATTAAGTACTGGATGCCGTATAATGACAGTACACAAATGTATACTATTTAACAAACACGTGGTATCAGTTTCCCCTGCAATTTTTTATTTGAATTTCATGTCTTTTTCATGGGTTTCTAGAAGAGTGCTGCTGGGGGAAGCAACAAAGGAATGGAATAAATAAGACTATCCCTATATTCCTTGAGTTACAAATATCAGTTTTAAAGTAAAATAAAAGAAAAAAAGAAGAAAAAAGAAGAAGAGCAGGCTCCTTGATGTGTGGTGACTTGATGGACTCAGATCAGGTCACACCACAAGACCTCTGGGCTTCATTTGCTTGTCTCCTATAGCACTAAATTTCTTTCTTCTGCTTTTTATACAGAGAAGTCCAGGCCTGTTGACTTAATTTCCAAGCCTTTATATTGGGAGTGGGTAGGCCACGTAGTATCTATTGCCAGGCCTTCACACCATTTCAGTGAACTTAAAATGATCATCTCCTGAGCATCTCCAGGAACTAGAGACCCAGAAATATCCTTGAGCTGAAAAAACCTGTCAGCTCTTCTCTGGAGCAAGCCCTTAATGACTGTCCTGTTTTGTAGTCTCCTTAGTCTCCTAATGAACTGAGATTCTTTTCTTTCCTTCTCACAAAGTCTCTTCAGCTCATAGTTAAAAGATCACAGATATAATCATAATGTTTACTTCTAAATGTTTTTTAGGCATTGCAAGAAACCCATCAACACCCAAAGACAGTTGTTTCTGGTAGATACTGAAGAACAGGGCAGACCCCCTGATACATTCCCAGAATAATCAACTCCCCAAATTATTTTATATTCAGGGACTTTCTGAGCTGGAGGTTCACCTTTATTAGATTTCTTCAATGAATTTGTTTAATCCCTTGCAAGCTTTTGTGATCTCCCAACACCCACAACATCCTGTGGCAAAAAAATCCCTGAGGCAGTCTGTTGGTCTGATGGTTGTGCTGCTATTGTGATTCTACAATGTGTGGGAATTAGCAGCTCTCTTTTACCTTCCTGCCCATTATCTTAGCCCAGGAACTTGCTCAGATGTTGCTCAAGCACTGAACAAGGTTCTTGACTGATGCAAATGGAGATCAGTGGAATTAGACTGATTAATGAAATAGTGTGATGCTATTGCTGCACAAAAGTGGTCTTGAGTTTGAGATAGAGGTCAAATTTTTCCATCTGTCCACCCAGTTTTCCTACAGAAGCTCCTGTAAGATTGGCTTTGTGACAACCCTGCTGTTAAGTCCCAGAAGGGAATAATTGGGTAAATCTTCTATTGTAGAGACCTGTTGTCAGAACCATGCCTTGCCTGGTGATCTAATCTAGCCTGTCTGACTTTGCAGTGTTCTCACATGGCAAATATAGAGGACATAAAGTGACACAAAATCTTTCTTAAAAAGACCTCTGAATTTTTCATCCTGAGGGCATATGACACCTGTGGAAAGTTGTGATTTCTGGTTGCTTAACAGTGGGAAAAAGAACATGCAGAGCTGAGTTCCGAAGCACTTCAGGGTAAAGTAGTCTTGGTATCTCTCAGATCTCACAGATAAGTATGGAAATGCATCCCATTGCATGGAACTCCTCCTTTCTGCTCTGGTTTCCTTAAGATGACACTTCTATTTCATCCTCATTGCATAAATGTGGAATGTAACTTTATGTGCAGGAATCTTAAAGCTTTTAGAAGGTACTTGGTTGGGGCAGATTATGTGAGAAGCTTCTGGAAGGCTGCTTTAGGAAAAACTTGCTCAGATAACCTTTCTAAATGGAGTTAGAAGTGGGAAGAGTTTGTCAGAGTGAGTACAGCCCATGCTTGCAGGAGTTCATGCAGAACTGCATCATTTATTCAGACCTCACTGCCAGTACTACTTTGTCTGCAGCAGCAATACGCTTAGTGCTGGCTCTCTGCCCAAGGATGTAGCCTTGTTTCTTGGCAAATTTTGTAGCCTGCAGCCATGTCTTGAAGCCATGCTCCTGACCTGGATCTTGGCTGATTGAAAACTAAACTCCACATGTACCATTTATCCTGGGAGTTCTGCCTTCTATCTTCCAGAAACTCAGCACATATGTCCCACCTGGCTTGCTCCCTCCCAGTTTTAGTTGCTTTTAATTCTGAGTATCAGCTCATCTTTTCCACTTATTTTTGCAGCAGACAGTTATTAATGGGAAAAAATGTTCCTGGTGTCTGGCTGTGGGGTGGATCGTGTTCCAGATACAAAGAATGACCTACTTTTGGTATGTGATGTGGCAGTTTTCCTCAATTCCAACTGTATTTCAGTAGCACTTAGCACCCTCACCTAGCTCCTGCCACAGACTGTTTCCCACTACAGGAGTGTTCATTTTCAGTACAAAAATATCCCTAACAAAATGACAGATTACCCACATTGCTGCTTTTTAATGAAGCAGACTCTAATGTAAAATAGTCACTGTGGGTTTCGGTTTGGCTCAGAGGTGGCTTGCAATAAAATATTGAGCAGTAAAATGCTAGGTTAGAGTAATGCTAGAGTAATACCAAATTGTGCATGCCTATCACATTTCATTCCTGCCCTTGAAGGGTTGCTCTATTTTTACTTAGAGTAGGGGCTGTTTACCCCATTGGAAAATGTCCCTGTCAGGTTCTATGTGTGCTGACTTTTGGAGGACTAAAGTGATCACTTGGCTCTCATTTGTGATCATAACTTGTATTTTTAGTTAAACAGCTCATAGGTTCATCTCCAGACACCTTTGGTGATGCTTCCTGGGGCAGACAGGGTGGAGGTTTTGGATGCCCTCACTCAGAGAGTGCTCGGTGACATCATGTGTAAGTGATGGAATGCCAGTTGTGGCTCACTTGTGCATAGGACTGTCAGCTAAAGGGGTTTCAAGGAGGTAATCCGTGCTGCACAATCAATCAATATATTCTTCTAGAACTCACCGAAATGCCCTTAAATGTCCTGGCCAACTCCCCCATCTGTTTCTGACTCAGAAACATATTCTACTTCAAAAAGGGCTGGGTCAGACCTGAAAGGTACAGAGTGCTGCTGATGAGTGTTCAGGATCTCCTCAGTTCTCTGCATGCTCATGCAGTTCAGACTGCTCAGAAATATGCAGGACCAAGCCAATACCTGCTGGCAGTGTCTTCAGGGTGAGCATCATCTTTGGTAGACAGCACTTGTTAACTGTTAACAAGTTCATAAACCCTCTGTTTCCCACTCAACTGGTTCCACTGCTGGAAGTGTCACCTTTTTGGAGCAACAAGAAAGTGTGACTCACTCACTTAACAAATCCATTGAGAGGGGATCTTCTGTTACTGCCAATGGTTTTACTTGTTTTAACTTCACTGACCTGGCCTAGATCAGTTGTGATGATAATGAGAAGCACACGTTTTGAAGATTACCATCCAGATGGCAGAATAGATTTTTGTTTATTATGACCTGATAAATCGGCTATTATTCAATTGGCACAGAGCTGCAACAGTAATTACTTGGATATATTGAATGATTATGTCTAGTGAAGGTGGATTTCTAATGATGGTTACATCCTGAAGTTTTTACTCATCACGCAATAACAAGAGCTTTGAAAATCAGGAAACCTGTAGAGGAACCATCTTGTGAAAGCTTTCTTAAACAGTAAATTCTTCTTCTTTGCATGTATGTGTTTTATTAAGTGGTGGATGGATAAAAATTAGGTTGAGTTATTGTCCATATGGGGACTAATATATTATGGACATTGCTAAATCATGTAAATGCAAGAAAAATGTATGATTTTATTTATTCAGATGCAAAGAAAGCAATAGTTGGAGGAAAGTATTTGCATGATAACAGAGGAGCTAAACTACAGATACTTGGTGATGTGCAGAACACTTCTCATGCTGTCTAACGATATGGGGCATGGCCTCAGACATTCATAAGCATTTTGTATCCTCCCTCCATACCAGTGGACACACAAGTGGCATTGTTACTTCTTCCTCTGAAGCTCAGTAAGATTATACCCCAGTGAAATGCCATCTTCTGTCTCTTGCTGAGGATCACAGAGGTGGGAAGGGTGGTGACTAGAACACCGCATTCTGGACTTGCTCTCTGGAGGAATGATTAGAGTATCAAGGGGGCAGAAAAGAGTTGGGGCAGGAAAGCTGTCTGGGGAATTAGGATAAAATATCTCTGGCAAGAGAGGGAAGGGAAGGTGAACGTGGACCTGAGCTGCGAACAGATGAGACCATTTGGGTAAAGTGGGAGAGGGAGTAATAAGAAATCAAAGGACTTACTTAGGTAGATCCAGTATTTATTTATTTTGTTGAAACCTCTGAACTTGAGGTCTACAATCTCTTATCCCTTTTTTGTTTGCATAAATAACAAACTCAGACTGCAAAACACCACAGACTTGCTACCCGTGCTACATATCTGCAAAATCTTTCCTTTGGCTTCAGTGGAAGCAGAATTATCTGTGCCTACTTAGTCCCTAAGCACTGCAGAGCTATGATGATTGAAATAGTTCTATTTCCAGGCTGACTGGCACTGAGCCATTTCATCCTAGTCGGAGTTGTTGTATGTGTGCAGGTTGGATGATTAATTGACTCTTCTGCTTTCCAGACTGTTTCATTGAAACTGTCTCACTGTGAAATATATGTATTTTTCTTTTAAGACATTATCTTCTGCATTCCACCTTATGGCATTTTTATGTTTGAGACCTTCTCATTTTTTAATAGTTTATGATAGATGTGATTCTGTCACTTCATGAAACTTAGTGCAATGTTCTGAACAGCAATGCCGCAGACCTTCAGCCCTTCTGGTGAGCAGCATCAGCCTCTGTAGGGGCTTGAGCTGGTCATTTTTGTGCAGCTCCTACTGGCTCAGCAATGCCAAAGAACTGGAGCAGAAGCAGAGTTGTCCTAGACTGAAACTGAGATTTTTAATTCTGCTCACTCCTATCACAGAAGAACAGTGATTGTTCACTGCTGTCAGTTTTGACAATCAGCTTTTTCTTACTGCATTACTTTTGAGTACAAACTCTTGGTGGGACTTTCAAAAGTCCAAATTTCATAAGAAATGTTTTCCCAGGCACAAGACAGCAAATGTCAGGGTGTGAGCTACAGTTTTACTTTTCTGCATGTCTTCAGTGCTGGCTTTTCCTCAGTAACGAACACAAATGCACAGTAATGAACTGGGGTTTTTTTTATTCTATGAAATACTGAAGAACCTGAGGTAGAATGGGGACACATCTTACAAAGGACAGCACAAATAGAGCACAATACAACAATCAGTAATCCTTGCTTCAGTTCAGGTCTCCATTTTTTATGAGGGATGCATTGGAAGGATATGCAGTTAGATAGATGGGACACTGAGCTGGGAAACCAAGATTTATATGCATGTTTCAGCTCAACCCCGACTGTCAACATAACTTCAGCCAGGACTTTTTATTCTGATTTTTATGGTCCCAGAGCATAATTTTTATCTTGTGTTAAGCACCTATCTTCCTTTTTTTTCCTAGTGATCTTAAGATAGTTTGATGTTTTTGGAAATGCACTACCTCAGACTGTATATATCTCAACAGATTTAAATGCCAAAAAGTTCTTTGGGGAAGGATTGATTTCAAATGCCTTTGTGTGAGCTTCTGAAAGGTGATCAGCTAAGTCTTAACTAGACACAGCAACTTCGTTCTGTACTATTGTTCTTCACATGGTTTAGTGGACAAGGTGGTATTGACTTAGTGGGTATTGAGTCAAAAGTTAATGGTCTTGGAGGTCTTTTCCAACCTTTGTGTTTCTATTACTCTAAAAGTAGGCACCAGCAAGAGACAGGAGGGATGGCATGATTTTAAAAAAATGCAGGTTCCTACTTTAATATTAAATTTTTAGGCACAGAAAGGTTGAGACAATTCCAGCCTTTAGCCTGTGCGTCTCTTCCTGTGCTCCTGAGCATTGTTGGTCTCCACCCTTGCCAGCAGCCCCATTTGTCCCTGCTTGCATAAATGCACATGCTTATGATATGTTTTTGACACCTTGTGGGGGCCCTAAATGGTCCTGTACTGATTTTTAAGAAGGCCTCATTTCTCAGTATGTTTTTGACATGAATGACTGTTTGAGCATGAGGCACCTCTGCTGAAATTAAAATCATCCAAACTAAATAGCCTTAGTCAGCTGACACATTTGCCATTTCTGTGCTGATTTATCTTCATTTTCTAAAACCTGAAAGGTTCCACAGTCTGTCCCTGCTGACAGTTTATCAGCTGTGGCACATCCATAGCTGCATTAGCACTGATCATTTGGACAGTTAAAATGGGTGTGTAATTCTGTAGGTTTTGTGATTTTGTTTTACTAGGCATAGTAGACACTTATTTTCCCTTTACACAGGGGAAAAATACATTTCCTATATTAATGTTCATATTTGCAGAGATGTATCACTTTATTTTTAAAAATAAAGATTAATAGGTTTTGTTTGAAGCTTTTGGTAGACATCCAATCTATATGCTAATAAAGCACAGCAAACCAGGATGGCTGCAGTGTACTTCTGTCTCTGTGGATGATGATTTTTAGACACAGCATATTTCAAAAAGCTATTAAAATGCTTTGTTTGTAACTTGAAGAGTATATACCATGAAGTCATTAAAACCTCTTTCATCATTGTTCTCATTAAATTATCTTTAAAGGTCACTGTTATCTGATACAGCGATGTCAAGG
This sequence comes from Struthidea cinerea, assembly GCA_013397865.1. Taxonomy (NCBI): domain Eukaryota; kingdom Metazoa; phylum Chordata; class Aves; order Passeriformes; family Corcoracidae; genus Struthidea; species Struthidea cinerea. The sequence goes on from VZTI01000829.1 coordinate 112,040, forward strand.
AGAGCGTTACGTGGCTGAGCAAGCAACACTTGGCTCTAAATCATCCCCACTAATGGGACAGATTGGTGTGAGGGCTGTGGAAAAAACCTTCTTCCATGTTTATTACCCTGTGAGTTCAAGCCTGTGTTACTTGACTTGAGCTGCTGCTTACACAAAGTCCAGTGAATTTAATGATGAGGCTTCCAGTTGGGGCTGTTGGGCAGTTCTGGGTTCCAAATACTGGAGAGGAATTCAGTGGCTTAAGTGAGCTTCAAGTATGCAAAATGTATATGTTGTAACCTATATTTGCCTACAGTTTTATTTCACCACATTTCATGTCTTTGCAAATTACAGACAAGAGATTCCCTTTCTTAGTCAAAAGCTTTTAAGAAAATTCTGACTCCAAGTTCCTTTTCCTGACAACAGCAGAGTGTTTGTTGTGTGAAAAAGACTACAGTGCGCATGTTTTGGGAGGTGAATAGTGTATATTCAATGTGAAAGATTATGCAGTTGTTCTGTAGAGAACATTTTCTGTGGATTCAGCCTAATGAAACATATGCTTCTTATTATATCAAATACATTTTTTACAATAACCATTTCAACATTATGAAAATGTTTAGATGTTTGCTCTATAATTTATATCCTTCTTCAAATGTCACCTCTTAAAACTCATAATCATTTTATGAAAAAATATTTCAGCTCTTTTAACAATTATTGCACTCAGAAAACAAAGGAAAGCCAGTCATATGTATTCCATCCCAAACCAGGTTTGACCTCATTCGGAACTAATAGGATATTTTTTATAAGATTAAAAAAAAATTAATAACATTAACCTACCACTCAATTCCATTAGTCTTCCTTAATTGTCTTCTGCAGTTGCTCTGTCTCTTCTGGGTTTCTCTCCCTGTAGAATACTCTGGGAGCCTCCAGAGCAGGGGAAGAATGAGGCATGTGAAGCCTGCAGTGCACTCTGGCTTTCTCTTCCAGTGTGCTCTGCAGGGCAGGAGGGAGGCACAGGATGGAGTCATGTGTGAAGCCCTGGACTTTTTGCTTTGCTCTTAGGAAGAACAATATAGAGGTAAATTGTGCTTTAGGAATTAGGAGCTTCCCTTTGCTGGAATGCATCCTCTGGATTTCAGATAGGAGGTCCAGGAATACACATTTTGGACTTTATTTCTTTAGTGTTGTAGGGCCTAGTTCTCATTTTCCTCAAAGGGCAGTGAGTCAGGACTTCACAATTTCCTGTCTACTTAGTTTTCTGTGTTCACTACAGTTGACTGCAAAACAGTTTTGAAGGGGGAAATTGTTTTAATGAACAAGTTTTAAATAAAACCAGTGATATTTTGTGAGTTATGCAGTTTTTTCCTGATACCTTAATACCCTCCCAACAGTAAATCTTGTATTTTTCATTTACTTTCTTACTATATTAAACTACACAGGCTTTGAAAAAGACACAAACTACTGAAACAAATTGCTGTATTTTGGGCGTGCATTGCCTGTGGGTAATGTGATGAGAAGGAATAGTGAGCAGCAGTTCTGTGATGTAATTAGATGATTTCCAGAGGTCCCTTCCATTCTGGGGTTCCACCCAATCATTTTGGGGTTCTGTGCAGACAGTTAGTTGCTTTTAGCGTGTATTAGGGAGAGGAGAGGAAAGGAGAGGAGCAAGATCATTCTCTTGTTAAGCAATGTTGCTTTACAAGAAAATCGATCACTATGGATCTACTCCTACAGTTTGTTGGTATTCCTTGTGTCAAAGCCTAGTTCTAACTTTGTAGAATAAAACAATTGCCTTTATACTTCTGGTTTCCTTGAGATCCTTCTGATTTCCTTGAGATCCTTCTGGTTTCCTTGAGGTAGAGTAACACATAAATGAAAGATGCAGGACGAAGGGCACAGGTCAGCACAGTGTAGGTGGGCAAGCAAGCTGAGATAGAAGGTAAATGTAAGCCCTCTGAGGAGACAAATTGCACCTGTATGAACAAAGGTGCAGTAGCTGCAGGCCTGTTTGGCAATACTGAACTGGCGAAGGGGGTAAGGAAATAACTTGGCTTGCTAATGGAGGATTCAGTAGGACTGTTTGCATCACACAGACTGCTTACCTGGGCAGAGAGTTCAGGAGAGAGTACATTAATTTTTCCTTTGCCAAGTAACTGAAGCAGGAGCTTATCTGAAATTAATTTTAGCTCAGTTCTCTATTGCTACTCAGACTTTCTATGCTTGCCTGCACCTGTAGTGCATTTAGTATGTGTCCAGCACTGAGACAGCTTCTCACTGAAAAATGCTGCTGGTTTGTGGTTGTTACTCAGTTCTGCTTTTACTCTACCCTGACACACTGGCCATTTATTTGTCCAGCTAGATGGAACTAGCATTTTTCATTCAGATTAGGAGCCTGTGTCCATATAGGGGCAGCTACAGACATGGGAACGTGGAGATGGTTATATTTTTTTGAGTGTATTTGTGCTCAGTTTTAATTACACATGCACTCTGCTTACCTGCATTTGAAAATCCAATCTGGTTTCCTCTTGGTACCTGTTGAAACTTGAAAATTGTCTGCAGGACATTCTTGAAACTGAGACATAAACTGTGTAAGGATGTTCATGATCAATTGAGTTACCAAATCTAATGAGTCTGTAAACTGAAGTGATTTAAACTATCGAGTGGGATGACCAGGAGTACACACAGTGTGTTTGTAAGACTCAGCTGATGATCAGAGGCATAGCCCAAGCTCCTGCAATCATCAGTGCACAACACAACAGGGGGGTTTCAGGCTCATGCACATGCTGGGATAGACATCTAGAACACAGGCTTTTTTTTTCACCACTGTAATTGCAACCAAATGATGAAAAAATAGAAAAAAAACCCCAAAACATACAACCCAACCCTTCCAACTTCTAGTTGTGAAAGTTGAAAAAAAAAATAGACCAAACCCCTGAATTGAGGCCTGTAGTGGTTAGAAGATGTTATCACTGGAGTTGTGCCTTTGTCAGTTTGCTGTGTATGAAAATTGAGAATATGATCTCACCCAGTTTTCACATTCGTAAATATTGATTGAATAACAAAGAATTTTAATCTCCAGGTACCTTGTTATGATTATATTTGGAATATCATCACTTCAGTAATTTTCCTGCCTCAGGCACATGTAAACACTGGCCATCCTACACCTTTTCTAGATATGACATGTGATGCTAAGATGTATTCCAGATTTTCAGAGTCTTTGAGAGCCAAAGCATTACGAAACCCATATATATTTGCCTTCCTTCTCTGCTTTTAATTCCCAGACTTCAAAGCACTTGTTAGATTTTTTAATTTACTTCTCAAAATCTGTATTTGGTTGGTACTCCCCAGCCCCTGTGGTTCTCTTGTGGGTCACTGGTATGCACAGTGTAGGTGACTTGCTGTTAGGGACATAGAGATATTTAGCTGGTATGATAAATCTTTAATTGTGCCATATCTGAAGAGTTTCCTTTTTCTTTGCCACCTCAGTTTGATCAAAAGTCCTAGAAATCATGTTGATAACAGCACGGCTTGCATCTGTCTAATCAAAAAAGTTCAAGACTATCTGCAATTTAGTCAGAATTAAGCAGATTCATAAGTGAAGTGCTGTTTAAATGAATTTTGGATATCAGTAAAAGAAACTAGCTTTCAATCCCTTCATTACAAGGTGTCTGATTCACCTTGCAGAAAGATGTTTGTGTTTTTAACCATTCAGCAGATAGGTATGCACATAATAGCAGGCTCAAAATCACATAAAGAAAGATTGCCCCTTGAGTTCTAATTTAAAACTTGTAAAACAACCATAAAAATACAAAGGTCTGCATAGGTAGGTGCTGTTATGAGCTGTTCATAATTACCGTATCAGTGTTTCTGTGACTTCAGCAGTCCATTTTAACAGTTTAATACAGGTGGAACCCATTCTGTTATGGCCATTTCTCACTGGCGTGACTGTTAAATTAGTGTGAAACTTGACAACCATAGAATTTATCTGCTGAAAAAATGGTAAATCAGACTCTGGGTAAACCAGGGCATTCTGTGCCTTATGTATTCTGTGTGAAAGCTGGTATGAAAAGTAATCAAGAATAATATGGAATTTCATTCCACCTCTCACTGAAAGACTGTGACGTGTCTGGCAGATATTAAGAATGGCTCCCAAGACTTTGTGAAAGAGGTGACAGCCACAGCCACCCATTATCCTGTTCCACATCATAAGCAAATATAAGTAAAAAGGAGTTGGGACACTTCCAGACTTGTACAAAGCATGATCTGGAATCTTGAGACCAGATTTATCCTCCATTTGAATTACATCAGAATAAATTTGGCTTTCAGTTTGTTCTTGGTTTTGACTGGAGACTTTGAAAATGTTGAATTGCTGGAAATGTTTTCAAGTCCCAGACGCAGTAATTGCTTCTCTAATTGACACAATTGAGAGAGTTCTATACAAAGACAGTTAAAACTCTTGCATCGATTAAATTTACATAGATTCAGTCCCAAACAAAACAAGCTGTTAACCTACCAGCTAATTATGATAATGTCAATTCCCGTGCACAGACAATTTACTTGCTAAAATCTGCTCTAATGGGCATTGATGGGTCTTGTCATTTGGTTGAACCAAGATTGGAAAATCAGTCCACATAAAGGCATTTCCTTCAACAATCTCTTTCTAACATGATCTTCATTTGTGAAATTCAATAGCAGCACATGAAAACAAGTCTGATATTTCCTTGTATACATCCTGTGGGCAGGGCTTTATTGCTGTAGAGGGTAGAACTTGTACCAACAGACAATGTTGTGCAGCCAGAGTGTTCATTATTTATCTGTGGCCTAACATCTAACATTTGATGAATGAATTTACAGCAAAATAAGGTTAGTGGAGCTTGTTCAATTGTTTCATGTGGTGAGGACAGCTGTAGGCAATCTGTATAGGCTCTTCTGCTATTAGAAACCTATACATGTTTAGGCAGTATGTATTTCATTTATGATCTGCCAGAAAGTATATTAGAACTGAAGATCACTGTATGAATATTCCTCCATGAATGCTTACAGCAGAAGAGGAATTTCCAAAGACTAAAAGTAACCACATTTAGTAATTTCATTTGAACATCTCCTGTAAATGAAGTCCATCTGTCACGAATGTGTCTTCAACATCTGCACTGTAGAACAAGAGAGGTCACTAGATATATATTGTGTCACTTGGCCTGACTTGCTCTTAAATTCAGAAAAAAGTCTTTACATGTCTTGCGTCCACATATGTAAAATCTCTGGTTTTCTTAAAGCATTGATTCAAGGCTTTGAGTTTGAACCTTTTAATGTTCAGGATTATTCAATGCAAACCAAATATCACAGTTCCGGCACTCCGCATGATGTTAAGTGGAAATTAAACTAGTCTGAGGCTGAGTCATACAGCAATCAAATACATGTGAAATTCAGTCCCAGGAATCAAACTCTGTCTATTCTGCCCATCCTCCTCCAATTCCCATTAGACATTTTCCAGACATTCACTGTTTCCTTCAGTTCTGCCTCTCTTTAGCTTTGCATCTGTGGTCAATTATTTTGTCTTTGTCAGCTGTTCAAACAGAATCTAAAAATACACTAAAACATCCACTTGCAAACCTTTCTGCCCAGAAAGAACCAGTAGGGTTTTGACAATGGTTAGCTCATCATTTATTCCAAACCAAGGAATGAACCTCCATCTTTTTTTTCTGTCCAGGAATCCTTATAAATAACAAAATTAAGTGACAGATAGCCTCTAAGGTTTGAAGTGCATGAGAGCACAGAAGGTTCTGACTTACATGGATATACACAGGCAGAACAGACTTCCTCACAGATAAAGATTTAGCCAAGTTGAACTTTCTTGGAATTTTAAGGAGTTTCTAAGGATAGAAAAAGTTACTTGGGCCCATTTTTGGTGAGCTTCTAATTGAAGGAGAACATCATACTTGAGTGCCTGTTGCATTTCCACACGTCTCTGTGTTCTGTACTGACAACTAAACGAGTGTTTTGTTTGTTTGTATTTAGCTCTTAATGGTATATGAGTTTCTACAATTAGAAAATCATCGCGCTACTGTTGTGTGCTCACATTAAAATGTTGTGATCATTTCTTCTGTTGAGCAAAGTAATTGTAGCTATATACTCGCTTCCCTCTCTGCCAGTGAAAGCAGGATTCACCTGACAAAGGAAGCCTCAGTGCAGGACACATTTAGGCTTTGGCATCCATGAAACTACTCATTTGTTTGCAATTAAGTGTGCATTCAAATACAGTGAGGACTTTGCAATGACTTCAGAACACACAAATTCACACAATGGCTGAGCTGTGCATAGCCCTGGTTAACTCTAATTCCCTGTGCTTGGTGGTGCAGTACAAGTTTTCAACTGGAATACTCTTGAAACAAATAAACAGATTTTTTATGGCATCTTCAGATAATGAGAAGGAATGTCACACACGCTGTAAGGTTAAAGGTATTTATTTTCCTAAGTTTGAAATGTGAGGCAATTCCAGCAGCATCTCAAGGTAAAACTTCCCTCTTCATGGGTAGTACTTGTTTTTGATAACCGAACCAGCAGGAAAAGGGGAAGGTAAGATACCAGAGTATAAGGCAGAACAGGGATACATTATAATAATGATGAGGACAAGTTGAATAAAGTGCTTTGCTTTCATAGAATCATAGACTGTGTTCATGCTGCATAATCAGATGAGGCAAGTCAGGAGCACTTCACTGCTGTGCATCAGACAGCTGAAGCCTGCAGGAGCAAAACACATTTTACTGATGTCAGTCACCAGAGCTGTAATTCTTATTTGAAAATGCAACGCACAGAGTATCAACAGAGACAACACAGAAACCCCCAGGGCGATGACCCCGCATCCATTCCCCTGCATGGCAGGATGTGCCTGTCCCATGTGAGCAAGAGACTCCATAACACTGGTGCCCCCTGATTGTGTCTCATCCTGTGCCTGTGGCTTGAATTGATGTTCATCGCAGAGCAGGGTTGCCTGCAGCTGAGCTACAAAACGGGGAAGGAGCTGTAAGACACTGTCAGAAGGCTGGAAGCCACTTCTTTCTTCTGTCTGATGTGCTGTCTGGAAAGGCAGCAGCATGAATGCCTAAGGTCAGACAAATTGTTTTGAGGGGCTGGTCTGGCATGAAGACCAGAGTTTAGCCTCTAACTGTTCTATCTCATTTATTACCCTACTAAGTTATGCTTGTATCCATCCTTGTATTCTTATTCTAATATTTCTGAGGTCATCTGCATGCTTAGTGAAAAAAAGTAATTGATTGTCATTATCACCAGTTATTTTTATTAAAAAATATTCACATTGCTATACAGATAGCTAGGGCAGCATTTATTGTTACCATTTGCCTTTCCAGTTTTGCATGTATGAAATGTTTACACAGTTTGCTTCAAGAATTTCTTGTTTTGCAAGTCTGCACAAACCACCAGAAATGGCTCACTTATACATCAAAAGGAAAATGGTGGTAACAGATGAATGCTTTCATAAAAGTAGCTGGGGACAAATTCAGCCAACAGCAGCTCACAGAGCAGATCAGCCCCAGTGCGAGTGAAATTCATGGATTATATCTGTGGGAGAGTAAGCACAGTTTTGAAGGCACAGCTTTTGAAGTCACCTCAAGTTGATGTTACAGGCTTACCAGGATTTTCAAAACCACCTAAGGTACCCAATTTATAGTGAAAATTAGAAACCTGGGCAATTTTGAGAATCTTACTGCCTACATAACTACAATTTTAGGTACTTAAATTCCTTAATCATCTCTCCTTAGGTGAACTGGGAACTATGATGATACTGGTTTTCCCAAGAGCTTACACTCCAAGATCACTTAGAAAATGCCAAAAGACCACGAAAAGAGTCAAAACCAGTTTTGCATGTTTTTAGCAAAATATATTAAGCCTAAAAAGCATGTAACTATACTGAGTTACTGTTTGGGTAGGTACTGTGGGGGAAAAGTTTGATGCATGCAGCTTGGATTATCTGTATTTTCAGTTTGCTGCCTTTTGGTTTTGTTTTTTTCACCTTCACTCTTTTGTTTTACTTTGAATTTAATTTGTGTACAATACTTATGCATTTTCAGTAGATATCATCTTGAAATGAATGTTCAGTTGTCGTGCACTGAACTATCTCTCAGATCATATGTTTCAGGACAGAGTTTGGAGAGTCAAGTATTTAGATCAGAGCAACGATCTTATCTAAACCTGAGTCCAGTGGAAATCAAGCGGAAACCAACATGAAACTGAACTCCCTGATGGTACCAGTTCTTAGAGATGAATTAAATCCTGCTAAATTGAAAAAAACCCTTTCAGTTGGTACAAGAGTTCAAACCAAATACAGACTGTTATCATTTGCAGTCATCTGGAAAGGAAAATGCTCTTAATGCAATGCCAGTAAAGGCTATTCCCTTGAGTTTTCTTGCTCCGAGCTACTGTAGCTTGTTTACATTCCCCAAAGAAACCATATGAAATCTTTCACACACTAAGTCAGACCTTCAGAGGAGTTTAAGTTAGGATTTAGGTTGTTAGAATATTGTCTGTTTCGTAAAACTTAACATTTTAACCTTAAGAACTCCTGGATCCTGCTTTTTTTCTTCATGTACTAATCACTGCGGGAAGCATTAGACTTCTAAGGCATTTATAGTGGGTAAGCCAAAAGAAAACTATCCAGCCGGTCAAGGCATGGAAAATAGTAACAAACACCTGCTGCTTCTACATAAGGATAGATTTTTCACTTAAGTGGAAATCACTTAGCTGAAAATCAAAGCACTGGTGGAAAGCGTATGAAAGCAGTTAAAGCTAGAAAAGCCTGTAGGAGTGTTTTATGAGAAAGCATGTAGCTCCAAGTGTTAACTTCCACAGATAAATGTGCAGAATTAGTTAGCTATTTTGTCTCTTTCATTTGCTAATCAATTTTCCCCACTACCAGCCTATGACAACCAGTAGGCCTGCACATTTTTTTCATATGGTTAAAGAATGTTTAACCCCCTACTGACCCTCTAGTGTTTGCTCTCCTTCCCTCAAGGCACGGAAGACTTTAAAGTAGGACCCGATGAATGAAAAGAATTAATCTCTGGGGGGCTTTTGTCATGAAAGCTTGAAAGGGGATCAGAACATGACATGCTGACAGCTGAAGTCAAGAGGAAAATTATGATATAATACAGCAAGTCAAAAATGTTACATGCCATTGAATCCAAAAGGCAAACAAAGTACACATATTGCCTTGGTTCTTTTTTGGCTGCTCTTGCTACTGGCAACAGCAAAATCTATAGTGGAACCCCTTGAAAAGACAAGGGATGTTCATGGCTGCCTTTTGAGAATAAAGCTGTTGAGCTTCTCTAAAATGAGTGTAATATGTAAATGAGCTTCTTCCGACCCTTGTGTTTTATCCCCTTTACGAGTCTATGGTGGATCTCTGGTTGCTGTTACTGTTCTGGGCAGTTCTGTTCAAGCTTTGTTTTCTAACTAGTTTACTTTGTTTGGACATTCTGAGGCTTGGGCTCGATAGTTTTAAATTTTCCTGTTGTCTTCATTCTAAGCTCTTGAAATGGCCATTACATCAGGAAGGTATGGTTACATTGCAGCAAAAATAACACATTTTCAGTCCTCCTGTGCTTATTCCTTTTCACTCTGCTCGTCATAGACAGCCACAGCCACAGTTATGCTCAATAGCTACTGGATGGTGATCCCAAACCCAGACATATTTTTCACAAGTGGTATTTTAAATCTGTGGCTGACTTTCTGGTTAGCATAATTTTAGGAGTCTCCCGAGCTCCCGACAGGCTTTGCCAGCCAGGACAGACGGAGAGGCGATGCTTTGAGTTTCCAAATTATACTACAATGAGCCAACGAGAATTTATTTTGCTTGTAATTCTGTTAGAGAATTATCTATTAGCAGTAGAAGATGTGAGAATAGAGCCTGTATTGTGTTATTATCCCAGCAGGACGGTCCGGTCGCAGAGAGAGCCTGTGCGGCTCCGTGGCCACACTAGGTGCCCAGAGCTGGGCACGCGTGTGAGGGGCCGGGAGGGGGCTCTGGACGTGGGACCGCATCCTTCACACCTGCCCCTTGGAGGGGACATCCTGTCCTTTCCTGCTGGGAGGGCACGGAACTTCCCTTTTCCCTTCCCGTTCCCGTTCCCGGCCGTGGCCGTGGCCGTGGCCGTGTCCGGGAGCCGTTCTCCCCCTGGGCGCCAGGGGGCCCCATTGGCCCAGGCAAAGCGCGCTGGTC
>VZTI01000829.1:122507-182696 GCA_013397865.1 Struthidea cinerea
GGCACGGGCACAGCTCCCGGCGGCGCGGGCACGGGCACGGGCACGGGCACGGGCACGGGCACGGGCACGGGCACGGGCACGGGCACGGGCGCAGCGCCGCACCCCTGCCCCGACAGCCGCGCCTGGCCCCCACGCGCCTGTGCTGGCCGGCTGAGCAGTGCGGCCAGTGGCTGCCCGTGGGAGATGGAGCAATGGACAGCGAGGGGTGAACCTCCCAGGCTCACGCCAAGCTGAACTGGGAGACTCAGACAGCCTTGGATATGTACCTACAGGCACATTCTGCAGGGAAAAAAAAAAACAAAAAAACAAAAAAAACCCACCAAAATCAAGCAAAACGGGACAAGCTTTTAGTTTTTATTTCTCAGCTGAAAAGAGTCCAGGGTTCATCAGGGCTTTGAAATCAGACCTCTGAATTTTCTGGGTAGAAATGGAAAAGAAAATCACATTCCAAAAAGTCTCGAAGAGATGATAGATATCTTGTTTAGAAGTAAAATTTAACAACAGTTTTCTAATTTGAGTTTTTTTGATAAATTCACTGTGTAGCCCAAGATTATAAGCCTGCAATCAGGAAGAAAGGGACAGCCAGTACCTGTATTACCCTGCAGGCTTAGCTCACACTGACCACTCAGTGTGAAGACTAATTACCTCCCCTAGTCACAATGTGCAGGGATGGAGGGAGCTCGTATTATGCTGATTAAAACTGGTTTATAACCGCAGTTTTCAGTGTGTGTGCAGAGCATGCTTTCAGCTGAGGTGTTAAATGTTTACCAACAAAATTAACAAAAGTTTTAGGAGCTATCAAAGTGAAACAGTTTACCCCAGTGTTTCTAAGAGAAACGTCCCCAGATATGGAGCAGATGATATTAGCAAATTTGAGTTTGCTAAAATGAGTCCTAAAACTACAGAACTTTTGTGAGTTTCAACATTTTGTGCTAAAAATGCCAGGGTTGTAGGCTCAATCCTTGCATAGGCCATTCACTTAAGAGCTGGACTTGATGATCCTTGTGAGTCACTTCCAACTCAGAATATTCTCTGATTCTGTGGTTTTGGAATTCTTGACAAATGTGATATTCCCTTATTTGAGGTTGTGACAGGTAAATGTGAATCAATCATAAAATACTGGACTATAAAACAAACAAACAAACAAACAAACAAACAAACAAACAAACAAACAAATTTTGCAGTGTCCGGAAGACTTAAGAGAGCAAAATCAATATGATAATGTCTTAAAGAGTAGCAGAAATGTCCCTGCTAGCTGCCAACTATGTGAAGACTTGTCAAATGTGTGGCTGTTTGCATAAGCTCCCAGTATACCAGACAGCATTTGCAGTAATTGCAGCAAAATTGTTCACAGGGCTGTGTGGGACAAGTCATGGGAACATCTGGCCCTTACTGAGTGAGCCTGAAACAGTCCCCAAAAGTCCCGAGCCCAAACCTGGTTCTGAGTGAGCCATCAGTCCCTTTTTCATTCTGGGGCCGTGCTGTGTTCTGTTCAGAGTGCCCAAGGGCACGTGCAGTTTGACCTACAGAGTCCAACCACATCAAACGTGTTTTGGAAGCAGCTTAAGACTGGCATGTTTAAAAGCAAGGTGAACAGTAACTCCAGTTCAGCCCATCCCGGGAAGGTTGGCTGATTAAATGCAATTCTTAATCCATTAAAAGAGCAGTTTTAAGCTGAGAAGTGGAAGTGTTACAAAGAAAAAAAAAAAACAAAAAACAAAAAACAAAAAAACTCCACACACAAAGATTAATCAGTCATTCTTGACTCAAATACCTCCTTGCTCCATGGCTTTGGAAGCCATGCGACTCCTTTTCTTTCAGCTGAGAGCTATGCTGTTCTCAGCAAGAGGATGACAACTTTTGGCTTCTTTTTACCCATTTTTTGGCGCACAACCGAATGCTCATTTGGGTCATATCCTATCTGTGGAATTCCACTGAGCTCAGTGAAAATAGCTCCCAAGGAGGGGCTGGAGGAGAAGAGCCTGAAATTTGGGTTCAACTGAAGTTGATAAATCGAAAACTTAATATCCACAAAATGTTGGTGGGTTCTGTTTGTGTATCCATGGTTACTCACCACGTATCATCCCAGTGTCTGCTTTCTAAGTGCAAACAGCAGTAAGAGGAAAAAAAGTTGTTTTATCTGAATCTTTGTTGCTTTAGGATACAAAATTCTTTTGAAAGTGTCCCAAGTGGCTAATATAGTGTTTTATATTAGTGCAAGAATTTTGTTCAGATCCCAGCTGTTTAAGAAGATGCTTCAGAAGATCTTTACAATGACAAGGCCTGAAGTTAGAAGTGTGGAAATAAGATACAAAGAGGCAAATTCTGGTCTGTACTGTTGCTTTTAGTTTTGTCTAAGTATTATAACTATTCCAAGTTTTATCTGGGCTATAACACTGCCCAAAATAGTTTAAAAACAAGCATTAAACTGTGAAAAATGTCTACTCTGTGGAAAAAAAGTGAGAAATAGGTACAATCATACGATAAAAGTTGGTCCTTTGGACATATCCGACTCTAATTAGTATCAGTCTTCCACTAAATGGGAGCTGTAGAGTGTGTGGAATGTGGAGTTCTTATATAGTGGCAATATGGAAAATACCATCTTGAGGTTTCTGAAAATTTCCTTTAAATACATTTTGACATTGAATCTAGATATGCTGACTTCAGATTCTGAAGAGAGTTGTAATGAATTTCTTCCCTTTGTCATGCATTTCTTCCGTGAATTTGCAGATTCATGGTTTTCACTGAATTGATGTCAAAAAAATAAATTTCAGTAGAATTGGTTTGAAGATCCATGTTAGGCTTAAGAATTTTGTCTGCAATTCAGAGGTCAAGGGCAGAATTTTTGACAAAATGAAAAATTATTCTCCAAGTAGGTAACATGCTTAACATAAACATTTGTTATGATGAAAGATCCCTAAAAACCTGAAGGTTCATTGAAGTTCTTGAGGCTCACTGGAGCGTAAATTTGTCTTCTAAAGTGACACTACTTTACATGCTTTTAAGTTTCCTTAATGTCTTAAAGTGGTTCAGCTGTAGCTCAGATTTGATCACATGCAAAGATAAAAAGCATAGGAATGCACAGATACTAATATTTACATTTTTATGTGCAAAGTTCATATAGCTGCAACTGGGTAAGAATGTTAGCATTTACCCCAATTTTAGGTAACAACACTGTGATCGAACTGGAGTTCATGGGATCCAGTAGTGGTCAATAATATTTGATCTTACAATATTAGTTGACAAGGTTAAAATATAAATGTACTTATATTAGCTACAGCTAAGCCAGTAGGTTAAACATGAATTGAGTTGACATTTCCTGATACATTGGGATTGTTGAAGCATAATTTAATCATAACCAAATGCTAAAAATATCTACCAGTTTCTGGTCATGTTGCTGAAAAAGTGCATCTAACTGCCTGAAAGGTATATCACACAAATTATGGGGCAGTTGTTCTAAGAAGAGCTATGGGTTTCTTGTATTAACACTAAAATGATACTGACAAGTGCTGCTTTCCTTCCAGAATTACTTAATACGTCTCTCCTGAACTAGTTGCAGTATATATGAATCACATACTTTGGGCTGTAACTTCTGCAGTTGAGGCCATCATCTGTTACATTATCCTTCCTGTTTGAGTGTATTTGGCAAAGAAAAGGAGCGCTGCAAGGAAGAAAGTGATCCATTTTGGGTTTCCACTGCTCTGGCTGCTACTTCAGTTGTATCATTCCCCTTCTGTCAGGTGAGATCATTATTACATGTCCTGGACGGTTATTCCCATTTGGGGTGTGTAGGTTTTGAAGCAATCAGTCAGAGGTCAGATTTGGTCAGGGTGGGACCCTTTCCAAATTACTCCTGGAAAAGGTGGGACCAGTTCCTGAAGCAACATTCTGTGAGTGGAAAAAATTATTTGGTGAAAAGCTGTAACATTTCACGGATCTTTTATAAGGCAGCACTATATAGGAAAGCCTGAGAACAGAGTGACTGAAAGTGAACAGATGTATTAATGAGAATTCATCAAAGTTAGCTCTTCATTTGGAATACTAAGTTGAAGTACATCTGACTTGCTTCTCAATGCAATGATTTTCTGGTGTTGTAATCAGAATTATGATTCCACTATGGAGACTTTTAAATTATTCTTCACTAGATGAGACTAAATCACTGTTGCAGTCCCTCATTGTGGGACTTTGACATCAGCTCAGCTCTGGATCTGCCTTTGCTCCTGAAAATCCATCTTGATCAGTATATCAAAGCTTAGAGTAAATATGGAATAACTGGAAGCCAAGTTAAAGCAATTTATCTTGTTTTGTCTTTATTATTTGCAGGCCAAACTGCTGTACTTAAGCAGCAAACACCACAGTGGATGATAAATGGGAGGTGCTTACGTTTAGAACAAGTGCAGAACTATAAATTATGGAGGACACACTTGCCTGTATGAAAGCCCATTTTAAAGGTTTAAGTTTTCTGAAAGAGGAGAATTACTGAAATAATAACTAAAGTGAGTGTACTTGCACCAGGGGCTGGTGGTTCCAAGTAATTGTGTTGTATGTACACTTTGGACATTGACCTCACGTCTCAGACATTCACCGTGCCGAGAGCTCGGTTGCTTAGCACTGAATGCTAAGTGACATATTAAGTTCAACCAAATGTCAGTCATTGCAATGATGTCATGTTGTCCAAAACCCATTAATTACTTTGAAAATTCCCACAGTAACTGAAAATCTCAGATTATCTGCCTGAATTAATGGGAGCCCTGTAATTGAGTGATGGATCCCATGCTGTTATTTTGTACCCTATGCACTTTATATTTTGAATGAAGGTGGCGAATACAGGTTTTGGTCATCTCTACTCATCTTAGAATCACTGCCAGTTTTAATATTGTCATTAAGAACAATCCCACCAATCCCACTTATAATTAGAAATGTGAAAGGCCGTATTCCCCACAGTACACCTTAGAAACTAATATCCCTTAGGAGTGATATGCAAAGATTTTGGTGGAATTACATGGCTGGGAGTTGAACATTCTGTGCCAAAACCTCTCATTCCTGTTGTAGCAATGTTCGAGATTCCAAGGGAAAGAAAAGGAGGTAATTTTTTAAATATCCCCTACTAACTGCAGTGTCATTTTTCTTTTTTTCTCTTCAGATAGGATTGTATAAAGAGAGGAAGTTTTGGAAGGTGTTGGTGCACTGAATTACCAGGCTGTGAGTAAATTCCAGAGCCGTGCATGTGAGTGCGTGGGGCTCCATGCTGTTGTCAGCCGGGGCTGGGAGGTGCTCTCTTAGTGACAGGCAGCTACAGGATGCAGGATGCTGTGCCCACTGCAGACCCTCTTCAGGCTCCTGGGACAGATGGGCAGAACCCTGTTGGGAGCCCCCATGCTGTCTCCCCTTCTCCACTTGCTCACAAGTTATCAGCAGTCACTGTATTTTATGTGATCTGGCTTCAGTGCTGCTGTATTTTGTAAGCTAACACCTATAGTAGAAAAAAAATACCCTCCAAATTCATTTTAGAAGACTTGAGGAAATGTTTTCTGGTGGATAATATTCCAGACAAAGCCTGTCTCTTGGTGAATGGAAACTTTGCAAACACTTTTCAATCTTCTGGATTTTTCTGAAACAAGGCCTTGGTGAGATTTTTCTTTCACTTTAATGGATTCATCATAAGCAAGTTGCCACTGTGACCCCATATTCAATATTCAGAATCAGGTTATGTTAGTTAAAGTTCTTCCTAATGTGGCTTGACATATTTGATTTGTAGGAAGCAGGTATGAGAAAGAAGGAAAGAAAGATTAACTAAATTCTGTTCAGACTTTTTATGATCAATGATCAGGCCAACTTTCTGCTGGTAAAAAATATGGAATTGTCTGGTCTCACCCAGGTTGCACTGAAGAGAGACATGTCTGAAGAGGAAATCACGATTCACAGGATGGTGAAATAGAAATTTCTCTTTAATAGAAAGATACATAGTCATAACAGCAATTTCCTTGCTTTGCCACTGTACATCGTGGCAGCAAAAGATGACTTGATGCTTCTTTGGTTATGTTTTTAATTTGCCTTTGTTTCATCCTGTTATTCCTCACATGTGTAGAAGGCATGTTCAAACAGAAAGCTCACAAAGTGGCTAACTTATGATGCAGTCAGCAGGCTTTGGAAGCAAATTTCGAGATACCTTATTCCTTGCGGTACCCCTCAGTAGGGTGGTAGGACCAGATGGGGATACAGAGTGTTTTTTTATTTATACAGTCAACTTTTATCTTACAAAAAATTATGAATTCAGCTTTTTCCAGGTTGTCTTTATATATCTCCAAATACCATGATTGTGTATTGTGGGCAATGTTAGATCTCATTCGAGTTAAAATAGAACTTCATTGTTTTTCAGTCTTTCCTTTGAGGAAGAGTGTGTGTCCTTAAAAAAGGCAACAAAAAGAGGGATGTTTATGGGAGTCAGGCAGTCTTATATAGCTTCTATAGAGCTTAAACAAAATAGTGTATTAGGTCTAAAACATGAAACATAATCGATATGAAAAAGAACTCTAAACTCCAGGATATACTGAATAAAAATGCAAACACAAACAGTGGTTGACTGTCTAAAAAGTGGGGCTACTGAATGTGCAGTGAAGTTCCTGAGGCATCATAAAACCCAAATTCAGTTTACCAAAGCTGAACTAAATATTTTGGAATCCGTGGGGTGATTTTGGCTTTTTTCCAGCCGAGGACTGGTCAGCAGGATCTATTTTGGGGATGAGGAATGCCCCAAAGTGCTGAGTGCGGGAGTTCGGGCCACTGGGGCATATCGTTATCCATTTCACACTGCAGCAGGGACTGACTGCGTAATTGCCTTCCTAGACTGGGGAACCAACAGGCCTTGCAGAAACCTGGCTGTCCAAGCCATCTCCTGCTTTTAGCAAGCTCATTTATTTGCAGCATTTTGCTAACGTTGCCGTTTAAGCTGCCTAAGAACCAAACCCGTTGTGACTTGCCCCTCCCCAAAGGGATATCTCCTTTCCTAGTGTGCTAACTCTGGAAATGCAGTAGAAGAATGCAATATCCTTGAAATTGCACTTCTCTGCCAGGAAAATCAGATTTCAGTCCTGAATCTAAGAGTCTCTCTTATTAATAGCTAACACTTATGTAGGAACTGTGTTTGCATTGCACTTTGCCGAAAGGTACAAGGCCTCCTCTTTGCCCTGATTATTATGCAGGCTGAATACACCAAATGTGGCATAGCAAATTTATCTATTTTAAAGTCTATTTAGCTTCCATTACCACAAATAGCTGTCAGTTTTGTATTCTTGGTGTTTGTTTTCTTAAAAATAGGCCTGTGAGACGGGGTAATGCTGTTATTCCTGTAGGTAACTAAAGCACAAGCAGCTGATTAGCTGGAGTTCACCAAAAACGTGTATGGCAGATGGGGGATCTGAACAGACATATTCTGGCAACAGGTTCTGTTCTAACACTTTCTGTTGTCCTGGCTGATGTATTTCTCTTGAAATCAAGCAAAAGAAGGCAATGAGGAAAGAAACAGCTTTTACTTTAAATGGCATGTCTTGTTGGACATCCTGCAAGCAGAGCCTGGGAGTTCTTTGCTCACCTTTAGAACCTCCGGAAACACCTGCATTCAGGAGAAACCCCTCTAAATCTACAGCTCTCAGCTGGATATATCTGATTGTCAGGCTTCTTAGTCATGGAGTGGGTAGGAGAATGTAGAGGACTACATGGAAAGATAATGTTGTCATTAATCACAGAAAGTAAAGGAAATATTGCTTAAGGCATATTTTAGAATGTTTTAGATGCTTGTTGGTATTTATTATTCAAGCTCAGTGAATTCTTTCCTCCACATCTTGGAAAATGGATTTTCAGGTTCATTTTCCTGAATACTGGCACGTTCTACACAACCAGATAAGGGTTCAAAGTGACAGAACTTACTACCTCTAAAACTAGTTGCTGCTGGGAGTCACTTTTACCAGCTTTCCAGAAGCAAAGCAAAAATCAAAAAACCCAATAAAAGCTCGCCTTTCATTTTGAATTACTGAGCACACAGACACTTGCTTTGTCTGACCCTCTCCTGCACTGACCTCAGTAACATCGTGGAGATGCAGCAACATGTTGTCAGCAACTGGCTGCATTGCAGCTCAGTTTTTCAAGTCCAGCTCTGTGGTATTGCAATAAACAGCACATGTAACATTCCCAACTAATTAAAGAAACAGTATTTTTGACATACTAACTTATCTGAACACAAAAGCCAGACTGTTGTGAACTTACATGGGGAAAAATAAAAAAGAAGAGTGTCTCTAGGAAGTGCATATCAGGAAGATAAGGCTGCTTTTTGATGGTAGGAAATGTGCTGAACTGTAGTCAACACAGACTTTTTTCCTCATGATGTGGATATCTTAAAGCCAAAATGCTTTAAGATTCAATCATCCAACCAGTCTTCCTTGTTCTTTTTCTATGGATTATCCTTTATCTGAATTAACACAAAGCATTTATTTTGGCTTGCAATTGTCAAGGCCTGTTAAGTCATATCATGACTTAAAATATGTTTCTGCTTCCATCCACTACTGTTTTGGTTGTGGTTTAGCCTGTGATTGCTTTCAAATGTGTCTCATAAGCAGACATACTTTTGAAAAGTGTTATTTTAAAAGGCTAAATTAATTTAAAAGAAAGCCTCTTTCCCCAAAATGAGCATGTATTTTGGATGGCACAAAGTCATACTGCATGGAAGAATAATGCAATACTGGATTACTGCCTTAAGTTAAAAATCAAATCGAAGCCAGTGGAATTCCCTAATCCAATAAATTCCAGATATTCTGGATTGCTGAGGCCAAAGTACTTGCAAAGTCCCTAAATAGTGACTAATTAGAAGAAAAATGTTGACAAATTGCACAGAATGAAGACAAGAGAGAGAAGGTAGATTTGGGAAAGAAATAGTATTGAATGAACCTTAAAATGTTCTCCTTGGTGAACCTCTATGTGTAGTTTACATTATCCACTGCAACTTTTAAGTGATTAAATGTTTCTATCACAATAAAAAGAGCCAAGGGATGATGGGTTAAATGAAACTAATGGTAAGAACATCAGTTGTTTAATTCTAACAGTCTTGTTGCTGAATAGGAATCATTCCATTCCATGTTTAATTGCACAAGGTTTAATCCAGATTTGGAAATAGATTGGCTGTGTATCAGTTCCCAGTCAGGATCACGACACTGAGCTGTGTGCAGGTAAAAGCAGGAAGCAAACCAGAACCACCTCGTACAGGCTTTGTGTGAAGAGTCAGCTGGGAATGGGAAAAACCTGCTCCTGCTGCAGGAAAGGGAAGTGTGTGGGTTACAAACTCAGTGTCACCAGTTCACTTACCTCCTCCTGTACTCAGCTGTGTCAAAGTGCGGCGAGTTCCAGACACAGAGAAGGCACCGTCCTTCCACTGCTCTGTGTAACAGACAAGGGAATAGGAAAGTAGGGAGTGTAGGAGTTCAGCAAGGGTGGAACCCACCCAGCAGGCTCTGTCCCCTGAACAGCTTCACAAGGTTCTCTGCTCTCACGAGTCACAAATTATTTGTGGACATCACCACATGTGAGTAGGTCCTTTTTCACTTAGAGTGTAGGTTAGCTTTTATTTACCCTGATGATGTCTCAATTTTGGATTATATGGTTTAAAGTATATTTTATCATAGGACTGAACATAAGCCAATTTTGTCTTGGCATTTACTGGAATGCTGTATTTTTTAAATTTTTTTTTAATTGAGGTTTCCTGAAATGTGGTTTATTTTGCAAATTTAAAAAGTGTAGAAAGCCACATTCTTGATCTTTTTAAGAATCAGATCCTATCAAACTTGTGTTTTTCTACCATAAATTCCCATGTGCATAGAAAAGTGCCTTGTTTCGTTAAAATATTTGTACTAAGCATTTTTTAAAAAATATTTTAATGTAGCCAGATTTTGGTGCATTCATTTAGTATTTCTAACAGATCTTGTCAGACAGAAGAAATCAATAAATATCATGTATTGTACAAGGTGGTTTTAGCTTCTGAATAGCTCTGACTCAGCACAGAATATAAAAAGCCAATGGCTGTTGAAAATGGGTTGGTTCTGTTTGGTTGACTGAAATGGTAAAATATGCCAAAATAAGCACAAACTCTACTGGCACTACTAAATAGTTTTCTGTTTCTATTTGTCTCAAAAGTAACTAAACACTCTTCAGTTTTGTGTCAAGAATTATTTGGGTTGACTTCTGCTTCTTCAACTAGAAATACTTCCATGTTCATATTTTGATGTAAAATTGGGGTTGTTTTTGGTGTGTCTTTTAAATATCACTCTATGTGTAATGAGATTTATGTATAATTCAGGAAAAAAGGTGCCTCCCCAGATGTTTAGGTGGAAAAGACTCTAAACCTTATGAGAATATAAGGAAAAAAATGAGATGGTGTTCTTAACTTAGGTGGTGCCTGACATGCTCACCAACTCTTACTATCACACTATTTTTATTTAATTCCACAAATGTAGACCAAGTGTGTCTTGTCCTTTCCTGGAAATGGGAGGTGGGAGAGGGCTGTGTGACCTCTCTTTTCATCAGGCTGAATTTCCACATGTGTAGGATGCAAAGAGAGAAGGTCTCATGGCCATCTCGTGGTCTGTGGCCACAGGGAGGATAGCTGATGCACTGCCTTTGATGTGTTTGATGTTAGTTCATTTTCCCCATCCTACACAGTTGGATCAATTGTGTTTTATCAATCATCCTGCAATAGCTGTTTGCAAGATTATAACACCCTTGGCTGGAGCAGTGAATGCTGACTCCCACTTGTTCATTCCCTGCTTTCTCCAGGTTAAAAGTCGTGCGTTGGTCTCCGTTGTACACACCCTTTGATGTGTTAGGGAAAGAGGGAACAGCTTTGTGCACATGACCTTCCCTGGCATTTAGAGGAGCTGTGAAGTGCAGTGTAGGTTCCTCGGCTCCCTGCACTCTAAGTGAGCAGGTACAGTGACAGCTCGGGCTGGGCATGGAATCCACTGAGATGGGCAGCAGTGTTGGCCTTCAGCATGTTTTCCCAAAGCTTTCTCAATGCAAGATGTTCCAAAGGCTGGTGCCTTTGCTGGAGATTATCTGGGATCCTAAGGCAGATCATTGCCATAACATTCCATATGCACAGCCAGGCTCCTGATTGCTTCTCATTCCCTGAGTTGTCAGTAAAGCTGCTGCATGATGCTCCTGTTACTGTGCCCTGTGCTTCCACATCTCTGTGCTGCCCCTGTTCAGTTCTTTTCAGGCAAAACTTCTTTTCAGAAGGGAGGATTGTTTAGAGACTTTTTATGAAGCACATGCTGCAGGTTCTCCTCCAGTGCTGGAGTCCTAAGGCAGCTGCAGTTGTGTGGGGAGAAGGGTTTTTAGGCAGAGCACAGAATCACAGACTCCTTGTGGGTTGGAAAGGAGCTCCAAGGTCATGGAGTCTAACCTGTGCCTGATCCCCACCTTTTCACCCAGCCCAGAGCACTGTTCAGCTGTTCCTTGAACACGTTAATAGCAGTTACAGACAATCCATTCCAGTGACTCAGGGGTGGCATGACTGGAGTTTGCTTTGAGATGCTCCTCCCAGAACCAGGGCCAGTTGAGATCTATACCATTCTTCTTACTGTGAGCTGACAAGTTTCCGACCCAAATTGTAGGATGTGTTGCTTACAATGGCAGGGGAGTTGACTCAGAGATGTAGGAGGTCTGCTCCAGTTCTCTGTTTCTACCAAAACCCCAACTGCTGAGTTCAGGGATTGGCTCAGTTTCTGTTAAAGGAATACTGAAAGCCCTTGTAGTCCCCTTGGGGAGGCTTGGTGACATATGTAGATGTTAGTGCCCTGCAGAAGGCATTGAGAAGTCATCTCTGATTAAGTGTGAGAGTGTCCTGGGAAGGGCTTACACTGAAATCTGTGTAAAAGTAACAGAGCAGAAAAAATCTGTTGGAAACAACCACTTAGCAATTTGCAGCTGTTGTTTGCGGTGTTTAGATGCTGATGGTCATGTGTTATTTGGGAAGAAGTTTCACTGCTTTTGGTCTGAAAAATATTAAAAAATAGAATTGTGTTCTGCACATGAGCAAAAAAAATGAGGCTGGTCACAGGAAAGAGGTTTATATACTACAGCTATATATTTCACATCTGCACTGCTCTTGAGACAGTTGCAGAAAATGGTATTGGAAATGACAGAAAATGTAAGATTATGCAGAATTCAAAACATACTGATTTCATTGTGAATGTGGTATTTAATATAAGAAAGCAGGGAAACACATTTCTGTAGATTTTGAGTATTTGTGACAACATACATGTTAATTATTGTCAATTTGTGCAATTGGAGAAGGTAAAAATCTATCTTTCAAGTAGTTTTAAAGTTTCACAGAAGTCTGGTTTTAACCAATTTTATTTGACTTTCCATTAATGACTGAGAGGAACGCACATGCAAAACTTGTAAGCCACAGTTAACTGGGAGTGTTTTCAAATATTTTGGAGACTAGGATGAGAAAAGCTGTGTGGGAAAACATTGCCTAGTGTCTGTTAAAGAGAAAGACTTTCCCCCGTGTCACCGGCAACGTTCCCCACCAGCACCAGCTCCTTCCCAGTCTGATCTTGTCAGGTGTGCTGGAGGAGGCTCGTGGCCAAGGGCTGGCTGCACTCCACGCTGTCTCCAGCAGCACTTGAACCACGCTTGCTTGCCAACAAATTCCTGATGCCATTCCATGGGGAAGGAGGGAAGGAAGGGCTGTGCTGCCGGCCGTTAGAGGCAGGTGTGGCCCTGGGGTCTAACAGCCGTAATTCAGAGCGTCTCACAGTTTCCCCATGACAATTCTGGGAACTCCTTGGGGGCCCCACCTGTTCCAAGGGGAAACAATGATGGCTTACAGTACTTTTGGCCCTTTCTCTTCCGCTGGGGTGTGCCAAAGGGAATGTGGGTGTCTGAGTGTCTGGCTCTGTCCTTAGGTGCTGGCATATTTCGGACATATATGGCATATTTCGGACATATCCAACTAAACTGTTTATCTCCATGAGGAATTTTTAAAAAACAGCAGGAAAACAGATAGAGAATTTGTTTATCTAATTTATTCCTTGATGAATCTAGGAGAAAAAAATTGATGAATAGAGATAATTTTAAAATCAGATCCCTTTATGTTTCAATAATCCTTCAGAGTTAAGTCATGTTTATATAATCACACACAGAGAAAATGGCCAGAAAAAGGCATCAAAAGAAGTTATTTATAGGTTTTCAAAATTTTTGTCAATGTGTACATATTCTGTTCACTTTACTTTAGAAGTTGATGAGCTCCATATTTTTTGTATCCCTTGTTAGCATGAGCCAGTCAGCTGTAGTAAATGGTAATCCTTGCTCTTAATCTAGAGAGACATATGTATGAAATTGAAGGAACAGAATTTCAGTATCTGTACCTTGGTGAGACATGAAATATAATCCAAATCCTCTTATTCAACTTACCTGGCTTTAAAACAACGATATCTTTTGTCTTCAGTCAGTTCTTCTGTGGAAAAAATATTTACTTGACATAAGGTTGGTATTTATCCGAAAGCTGTTACGTGATTATCCTCACATTCAGGGCAGCCAACTGTAGATGTAGAGCTTCAGCTGAGCAATTCAGTGCAGTTTATATCTTATAGATAATGCTTTCAGAATACTCCTGAAGGACTAAGAGATGTAGCTCCTCCAGATTGCTTGTGATGACTTGCCATGCAATAGGGAGGCAACACATTTGAACCCTCCCGGGTTCCTTGACACAATATCAATAAATAATTATCTAAGCAGAATTTGCTTTATACTTCCTTTGCTCTATTACAGTTTTGTACTTACATTTTATCTGAGACATAGCTCAACACCTTTTCTGAGTCCTAGTTCTTAGTTCAGCTGTCTAAATTCAAGTATTTTGGGCCTCAGTTTTCTTGATTTGCTCTCAGATGATCAGTGTTCTTATGTCAACATGAGCTGCTGGTACCTTTCTGCAGCTGTATTGAAATCTCTCCCCTTACTGTTAATTGTGAGATAACGTGTGCACATCGTGTTGTCGCTGTGCCTTCTTGGATCTGTGTTTGGATTGGACTCTGTCTTTATTTCACCAATTATCTTTCAGATTCCATCCAAGAGCTTCTAACACAGGCGGCAGTTACTGCAGCTGGCAAATGCCAACCCTCCCTTGTGTCTCAATTTCCAGACACCGTCATTCCACATGGAGCAGCACAGGCCACATCTCCCTTTCTGGAACTACCTGCAACTGGAGGCCTGAAAAGATACCTTGATTCTGCTCAAAGCAAGATTTGTTTGCATGGGGAGTGGCAAAGGCACCAAAGGGAGTCGTAATGGCTGCTTGTGGCAGAAATGGCTTTAGCAGTGGCAGGAGGGTGACAGGATCAATTCTGCCTGGCAGAGGGTAGAGAGCAGAAGGGATGTGTTCAAGTGGCCTGGGGCAGTGTCAGAACACAAGCTCATTTTAAAAAGGTCAAATATATATGGCACAGGGAATACTGAAGTCTTTTACCTCCAAACGAACATCTTTATTAAAAAGAGAGACATCATCATAATTCATGTACTTTGGGGAAGCAGGAAAATTGTGGGACGATGGTCTGAGGGATGCTGAGAACTAGAGAAGGTAGTTTTGATTTGAGAGCAAGCCTGGTTATTTAGCTGAAGTCTTTTGTTTCAGATTTTTCTTGTAGCCCTCAGCAGTTGAACATGTTCCCCCAGGAGCAGCACACCACCTGGGAGGCTAGACTGCGTTGTACAAACCAAGCACCCTTACAGCCTTATGTGCACTAATTTTGCAAGGCATTTAGTTCTGGGCTATGCTTTGCTGTCCCATTGGAAAATGGCTATTGAACATTGACTTAAAGACCTTTAAGCTGCAAAGAAATCAGTTCTTACACATGATGCTTGCAGCAGGTCTGAGGATGGTGGGCCAAATCCATGTGTTGCTCTGCCACTACAAGTATCTGTGGTTGATCCCCAAATCTTGTAGATAAGAAACTTGTGCCTTCAGTAATAGCAGTTCAGTGCTCATTAAACTGACTCAGACTCATGGAACTAACACTAAATTAAACCCTAAGTTTGGAGGTAGAGCAATTATTGAGGTACCACCTCTGGGACTCAGCAGCTTCTGGACTGTTTCAAGACGTAGGTTAGAAGGAGGCAAATGCAGTTCACCACTGACAATGTAAGATGTCTCTTGGGAACATGCACTAAATGGGAACATATCCAGATGTTGGGCTCCCAGATGTGTGAGTCATTGTGGAGCAATCATCCAATCAATCAGTTGGTGTAACAGCAGGAATGAAAAGGCAAAGCACATATAAATGTGAGTTGGAAATTGAAATTCAGTGTGCTGTAAGGCACAGAGAGGGGGACACTGGCTGTGCCATGGCTGAGAAGCTCTGGGTAAGGAAGTCAGTATTGCCAGGCAGGGAAGGGAAGGCAAAATTCAGCTGCTCACTTGTGTATTGATGTGTAACAACAGTAAACACAAATGAGATGTGTACCACATGAATAGCCAACTTGCTGAAAATCAGATCCTTTCATTGTTTACAAACTGTGGCAGAATCACCATAGATTAATGACATTTAGAAATCACCACTTCCACTCCGTATTTTTATAATTGCCTTTTTTTTTCCTAATTTGTATTTTCCTAACCCATTACAGTCAATTCAATATGATACAAATACAGATACTTGTAGCTTAAAGGATTTATAAACAAAAATGAATGAGGGAAAAACACTATGGTACTTTCCTTGACCCAACATTTACATAGAAAGATTTTTTTATTTTGACATGACTAGACAGATAGCAAACGCCAAATGGTTTTAACTAACATCAATACACAATTAGCAGTCTTTGTAATTAATCAGGGCAGAAAATTGGAGACAAGGGCCTAACACAGGCTTCTCTCAGTCTTCATGTCCACTCTGCAAAAGTATAAACTTTTTCCCTGCTCTTTGGACAATGTTCAAAATGGCTCCTGCACAATGCCTGGATGACAATGACCATTGTTGCCGTTCATTCAGAGATCTGTCAGTCTTTGAAACCCTGTCATTAGTTATGTTCAAAGGCAGGAAATACTAATGAGGTTTGATTTCACCAGTCTCCATGAGGCTCCTTGCATATAATTCCCCTCACAAGATAAACTCACATTTTGTGTTTATTTTGTGAAATATAAACTTAGATGTAAAACATGAGAAAACAGTAGCTGAGAGATGTTATCCTTAAACAGTCCTAAAACTGTGGTAAAGGCACTCCAGTAAAATCCTCAGCCCAGCCATGCCATTGCAGCCTGTTTCTGCATTTATGTGATTTTAGGTCTCTAATGTGCCTGATAAAAACACATTCTGCTTGAGAAACACTTTGGAGTCCTGGTGTGATTGTTCTTCAGTTTAAGTATTTTATATTTCTTCTAGTACAAAGCACAAAAAAAAAAAGCTGTATTTTAATTTTCTTGCCACTCATAGCATTAATTAAAAGACACCAGAGTTCAGTCACCAAATCCTAAGATGTTTACTTAATTGGAATTTTACAAAAGATCTTTGCAGCATATTACTGAAGTCACAACTGAGCTATTTTGCTGTGCAGTTTTTTGTGTGAATCGGAAGGTTTTCATAGTTCAAGTTTTTTACTGTTTTTCCACTGATATTTCTAATGATCTTTCAGAATGACTCCCTTATCACTCACCAGTGTGATTAAGCATTTAACATTCTGACTGCTAATGTTTCCTAGTCCAATCAAAAAGGTCACAGAACAATACATTACTAAAAAGCACAGTGTAATTAGGTTACTTGCCATGTAAATTATAGCTGCTTGAGTTGAAATGAACTTCTGTACTTAGACTGTTGTTCATGCAGTAGTCATTACATGTTTCTGAATTTCATCTTTTGAAATGTGGATTTAGTATGTTTTTAGTTGGATCGCTGAGGGATTTTTCATGTGGCTGGTCCTATTGCACAGATTTGGCTTTAAGCTGGGATCAGAAGGAAAAACATAATCATGTATGAGAATTAATTACAGCTTTAGTGGATAAGCTAACTTTAAAAGATACAGGAAAATCTGTACTCATCAAATAGTGACTTTTTTCCAGCTTCTTTGTTGATTGTCTTTGTTGTGGGAAAGTATGAGAGATATTTCAGGAATGACAACCTGATTGCAAAGATAAGTACCAGAAAAGATTTGATCATGTCACTGATATTGATGGGAAAATATAATTTGGGTTTTCATGGGGATTGACTTGATGGGCAAGCTAAAGTGCATGTGTAAGGATTAGGCTTGTCAGTGGGAAACACTAAGTCTGGTCATTACAGTTAGCTCATTTATGGCACAAAGAGGCAAGGGAACATTTGTAGGTCTTTGGTCCTTGCTGAATAAAACTGAATTATTTCAGTCAAGCTACCACCTCAGCTGTAAAATATCAGAGCTATCAGATGGGAGCAGTGATTAGAGACTGCAGAATGACACAAATCCATCTGCGCCTTGGGTGCCAAGGAACCACTGGGATACTCTGTCCCAAGTCATGGGATTACCATAGAAATCCTAATAATGAATAATATGGTTTCTTTTTTCAAAGTTATTGAGGAAGTTAATGGGTGGTTTATAACACTACACAGAAATAAAAATAGCTCATTGGGGAAATTCATGTGTAAACTGTTTTTCTTCTTTACTCGTAGAACTGAAGAAAATTAATCTCACTGACCACTGGTCTGAGAGGTGAAGCAGAGACTGCACAGTCCTTGGTGAAAGGTTCCAGTGTTTTTAAACCATCATCAAAATCTCCTATCCATGGTCAGTCCCAAAAAGTCAGCCTGGAGAAAGCTTCTCCAGTGTACACCAACCCCCCTTTCCTAAGAGCTCCTTCTGCCTCTCCAGCCAGTGCTTCCAGCTGATGCCCAGGTTCTGAAATCATCACTCCTAGCTTTCTTCCTTCTGGAAGGGGCACATCTGATAGTTTTATTCTTAGTTGTCATAGAGTCTGCATTAAGGGAGCCTTCAATTTTCAGGTCTCATGGCCTCAAAGAGCTCTTTATGCCCTTATGCAGCTCAAAAGGAGGAAAATTAGGGAAAGAATCTGAGCCTTCAGCCATCTCTTAACATTCAGATTTAGAGTTGTATCACAGCAAGGTGCAGCCCCATTTTGTTTATACCATAATTTCAGTGCAATTCTCTCTGGTTCTTCCTTGGCACAGTCTTCTTTCTGTGTTTCACATGGTATGCTATTACCGATTCCATTAAACTCAGAAACGTGTAATTATTCATGCTATTAATATGGCCCCGATGGGATGGGTATTCTGTACTGCTTGGTGTGTGCCATAAAATCTGTAATGCCTGCTTGAATGCTCCTTTGCTATCAGCAATTATTCAGTAATGACAGAACAATGGTGGTGTCTTGATGTTCAAAACACAGAAGTATTTAAAATCTTTTCCAATATAATAAAACTCCACGATATAAACAGAGTTCCTCAGTTCCATGCACAGTTAGGTCTTCAGGACTGTCAGAAATTTCCAGAGCCTGTGGGTGTAGAGAGGATTTGAAAACAAAGCTTCAGAATAGGAACCTCAGTTTTCTGCTTCGGCCTGTAGTTTCTTCTTCAGCCACAGCTGTAATTCAAGTCTAATTTGTTAAATATATATTTGAATTATTTCCCTGGTAGGGACAAGGAAGTCACCACAGTACTGGTGGTTTCTCTTGCACAAATAACTCGTTTCTAAACCATGTGCAGAACCCGGTCTTGGCTAAGCAGGCTGTTCATGGTCACCTGTACGGGTCACAGGGTAGGTGAGAGGATCTTACTACCTTTGTGCTCTTGGAAGTGCATTTGTACACCTGATTACAAAGAGTAATGTCTAAAGATCAAAGTAAAAGGGTAATTTTTAACCCTGTGGTAGCCTACAGTGGAGTTAATTACATGAATAATTCAATATATCACAAGCATGCATTGTAAAACCCAGGCAGAGGAAGTACCTGCATCTCTTTGCCCAAAGTGCACTGCTACTGAGAGGTTTAGGTTTGGTCTTTTTTAAATCA
Organism: Struthidea cinerea; assembly: GCA_013397865.1. Classification (NCBI taxonomy): domain Eukaryota; kingdom Metazoa; phylum Chordata; class Aves; order Passeriformes; family Corcoracidae; genus Struthidea; species Struthidea cinerea. Next base: position 141,541 of record VZTI01000829.1, read on the forward strand.
GTGTTCTTTTTGAAGTTTTCAAACAGTTTCATCCCACAGATAAGAGGAACAATGGTACCTGTGTTGCACTGCATTACAGCAGCACTTTGAAGAGGTGAGCAAACAGCTGAGGAGGGGTGTTCTGAGGAGCCATCAGAAGCAGACTGAATTTGGCAGTCAACAGCCACCCCATCTTCTCCAAGGCTTCCTTGTGCTCCTTCACCTTCCCTGAAAAGCAAACAAAATGTAAATAATGAAGTTGTTCCTTTCTTTGCCTTATCCTGACTTTTGAGATCTTGGCTTGGTACTGACAGGCAGGAAGAATCTGCAGTCGGATGTACCTTCCCTCCAAGAGCAGGACAATGAGCATTCACTTCCGTTAAAGAAAAGGCTGGCCCAGGAAACTTCTTAATAAAATAACAATAATAATAATAAACCCTCACAAGCAAGGAAACAATTTTTTCTCCATAAGCATACATTAATTTAAAACATGTTATAGGGTGTGTCTCACATGCTTTGATGGGTATGTCAGACACATGACATTATTTAGGATTACACAGCACAAGGCATCATCTTTAATTCAAAGTGTTGGCCCATATTTTTCCTTGACATGTAGCAGATGCCATTTGCTTGCATAAATCTTCACATGAGCTTGTTAAGTTACGGGAATAGGCACAGTACCAAACACATTAGAGTCCTCTGCAAGGAAAACTGTTCACTCCCAGGAAATAAAGAGCCTGAACTGTACCAATTCTAGTGCCAGTTGTAGGCAATTCCATCAAGCAGTGCTCTCAAAGTATCATCCTTGTCTTTAAAGGAAACTGAGGCAGGTGATGACATTTACTTGAAGTGCTGGTTTACCTCCCTGGTCAAACTACAGATGCAGAGGTAAAGACTTTTCTCTCCATCCTCACTACCAGCTGGATCTTTATAAAGCTACCTGCAGCCTTTGAACATAACCTTCTTCCTTCTGGCACATTCAAGAAAACTCCAGTTGCTCGTAGTCAGGATCCAAATGTTCTCGTTTAAATACAGGAGCAATTTAGAGGATCAGCCCTTCACGCCAGAGCCACATGAGCATGGAAGGAGCAGAGCCTCAGCGCCGTGCAGGGTGTGAGATCTGCTGCACTGGACTGAAGGGAAGGCTGAAGCTCTGGGTGGGAGCTCCTCCTCAGGAAGCCGAGGAGACAGCAGTGTTCTAGCAGAGGAATTAAATGTTGCTCTTGAAAAACAGAAAGTGACTGATTGGTGATTTGAACAGCATCAATACAGTACTAGATCAGAGGACACGTGAAGCAAAGCTGTGGCCAAAGGAGATGAGTGCTGGTGTTTGTGGGGCTGAAGAGATTGGTCAAAAGTCTTTTAAGCCTAACTTTTGTGAGGCCACTCTGTTGGCTGCAGCTGGGTAGTAGCAGTGATACTGCATTCATTGCTGCTTCTTTTTGGAACTGTTTCTCTGAGAGTCATCCCTGAAACAATAAAAGTCTGTTCATTAATCAACTTTCATTAATAAGACTTAGTTTTTCCCCTTTCCTCCTCTGCCTGTTTTCATCTGTGCACACATTGCCTCAAGCATTTGCATGTTCTCTAATCTTTTCAATATTCATAAAGCAAAAGTAATACGTAACCTGTGGGGAAATGCATTCCCATTCATATATTTTTCAAGGAGAAGTACAGACCTTTTCTGAAACGGTGCAGAAGCTTTGTCTGTCCTAATGGCTGTCACACATGGCTTGGATACTCAGGTGTACTCAGAGTGTGCTCCCAGTCACTTTGCCAAGAACAGATTGAAGGCTGATACTAAAGAGAGGAGAGAATGAGCACAGAAAGTCTCTAGGATGTTCCTTAAGATGGAAAAGAGAGGAAAAGCAAAGATAATGAAGCAAAAAATTAAGAAATAATAAAGAGAACAAAATGTTAACAGAAAAAGCAAAAAGCAAGTGAGCTGCCATGTAGAATTTGTCTGTACACATTCTTTTAAAAGAAACTGCTAACGATTCCTCACAAAGAGAAGGAACACAGCACTATGTACTGCACACGTCATACAGCGAGCCTTTAGAAGTCCATTTCAAGTCCTTGCTAAAACAAGTTTAGCAGTCTACAAACAAGAATGCTTTTAACATTGCAACACCCACAGCCATTTTATAGATCTTGTGGCTTGGATCTCATTCTTGGTGGGGGTTGCTCTTTATTTCTTATCCAGAGTGTTTACATCTTTGTGGTGTCGGCAATACAGACCCATCTTTATAAGAGCAGCAAGGAAAAAACCAGCAATAAATCTCTGCAATGTGTTTTCAGTATGTCTGTAAATCTGAAATATTTAAATGTAAAACAGTCCCTTTCTTTGAAAACTGTGGATTGAAACTAACAAAAGGATTGATCACAATATTTTTATTCAAGATGATCTGAACAAAGATGAGGTGAATATCTTTCCTTGAATGTACTCTTTAAATTGAGAGGCACTGAGAAAAAAAAACCCCACAGTACTTTGTTAAAGTTGGTGGTGGTGGTTTGTCACTAGGGGAGTGAAGCCAAAACTGTTCTTACAAAAAGAAATACAGTTCACTGGTAAAATTATATAACCTGTGTGTTATAAAGAGACGGTAAAAAGTTCAGCTGTTTAGGTGAAAAAGCAAAATAGGCACAGATAGATTTCTCTTCTATGTCTGTATTGATCATCTTAAATGTAGTGTTATTCAGACAGGTGAATACATATTCCCGTGAGTGATCTGTAAGCAGCTGGGGAGATTTTGTACACCCAGACATCTGTGCTGTGTTTTTTGATGAAATAGAAGTTTCAATCTCCTCTTTTGACAAATGATAATATTTTCATAACAATGTGATCCCCAAAGGATGAAAGATTCACTTTGTTAAGTGCCTTTAGAGTGTTCAGCACTTTCTAGAGTCAAAAATAGTTTCTGTCCGACAGAGACTGAATGCCTGGGACCTGAGACAGAGTGATAAATAGGTAACTGAGGTTTGAAAGGCAGGTGAGAGACAGACCCAGACAAAGAAAACTACACAGCCAGGTAGATTTGAATAAATCAACAGGTTCTGTCTTCAACAATGTCGAGTGACCAGAGAAGAGGTAGGATTACATAGGTTGTCATTCTCTTATCAACAAGGTGCTGAACCTCACAAAGCTGGAAGAGGATTAATGAGGAGACTGGAGGAAATAAAAGCAATTTTGATAAAAACAGAGTCCTTCAAAAGACTCAAGGTCAAAATGTGTGTTTGAGGAGACTCACCCCACAGTAAAGCCATTCTAATACAGCTCTGCTTCATATCGTCCTTTCATGAATGAGAAATACATTACCTCAGCCCTTCTCCAAGGCATACACCTCAGCCACCTTCCAAGGGATAGTTATTCCCACTGCCAAAACTCTAGGAAAAAACACTCTGTATTCATCTCCTCTGAACACCAGCATTTTTTACCTCATCTACTTAACACACTTCTGTCAAAGTATTGTTCTGTCAAAATACAGTCCTTAGCCCTGGTCTTGAGAGCATGTGGTAGGATTTTGGCAACAAGAGAAGACAGAGCACTGAACCTGAGGCAGCCACATCACAGGCGGGAGCTGGGTCTGCAGCATGTCCGTAGGCTGCCCACAGGGATAATGCACGGGTGTTTTCAGAGGTTAAGTCAGCCCACTGAAGCTCTGGACTCAGGCCACCTTTGGTGTTCCAGTTTTCAAGAATTTTTACAGCAACAGCTTCAAAATATCAGCACAGAATTTATAAGCTGCACATAGACAGATTCCACAAATAGTCACACAAGGCCAACCCACACACCCAAATGGATATTTCCCAGCTGCTGGAGCCAGTGGGGTTCCCTGCTGCGATCTCTGTCCATCTTAGCAGCCGGGAAGGAGCTTCCTGCTGCTTCAAGGGCACATGGTCCTTCTTTCCACTTTTGGGATGGAAAGAATGGAAGACTCCTAGAACATTCCCTACAGCTGGGAAGAATCCGTCACCGCCAATACTGCAAGAAGGGAGTGGGTCTTGCTTTTGGGTGAAGAAGCATCAATGACTTTGTGTTATATTGTGCTGCTTTGATTTGACTTAATGGGGACAAGAAAAGACAGATGGACGGGAAAAAGAGTTAATATTGGGCATAAGCACTGCTGGTACTGAAGAGGAGCTAGCACTGAAATTCAAGCATCCTAATAAATGGAGTTAGTTGGATAAACAATTTTAGTGACTATCATGGGTCAAATCCTGGAAAAACATTAGCAGATATGTTTATGCCAGCATAAACATTTAAGTAAATCACTGTGTGTTATTACAATAACATTGCATTTGAACTGAAGTTGTTAGAAATCCCCTTCAGAAATTAACCCAGTTTTTCTTAATAGCAATTATGGCTTTTTACAACCACATTTGCATTCATCATCTTAGAAACTGAAACATTTCTAATTAGCAAAATGGCAATAAAATGAAAAGAGTTTGTGTATTAGGTTAGTGTCTGGAAGTGTGTTTTTCTCTCAGCTCTGAGCTGTGTTGCTCCATTAGCTTTCAGAATGATTGCACAGAGTAGTTTGCCAGGAGATTTGCTCTATGTAAAGTTGTACAAGTGCTTCTGTACTCTAGAAAACAAGAAATGACAGGAATATGTTGTAAAAATGTATCCTCTCTGTTGGGAGGTTTTTTATTACACATACATTTAGTCCAAATAATTTTAAACTTACATTTCCACCAAGGCTCATCTTTGCTTTAACAAGTGTTTTTTATTAACTGGAACGATGGGTTTTTCATTTTGAACTGAAATCTCCTTTTTGTGTTTTCAGAAGGGCATATATCTGAAGGCTTATTTTTAAAGCTGAAATGCAATATGTTGAAAAAGCATTTGTGAACTCTTTTTCTGTAATTGAAAAAATACATGAGTTAGACTTTAAAGTGTGAAGAATGATACAGCTACTATCTGTGCTGACTCAGGCCAACTTGCTTCCATGCTGGTATGACCTTCAAAAGGAGTTAGAAAAATCACTTGAGGAGAAGAGAATTTTTGTCTAAAAATGTGAATCAAAACTTTTCATCGCTGCATGCAAAATATCAAGTGTAACATATGTTATAATTTTGATCTTAATGTAGCTTTTTTTCCTGATATTGGCAATATAGTCTGGCTAGGTCAGAATCCTAAAAGAACACTGTTATTTTATAGTTGGAAGTGATGCAGTAATAAATTTTGTTTCTCAAAAATGTAATGAGAAGCAAGTGTCATCACAGCCATGTTTCTGTAACACTGAATTTTTTATTGTATCTGGCTCTATGTTATTAATACCCAGATCCAAATGTTTTGGTTTGGTTTGTTTTTTTTTTTTTCCATATATTCTCTAAATAGTACTTAGGGATCAGAAAGGCCATAATGAGCTGAATGATCATAAGAATAAGTAAAACATTTTTCTTGGTCAGACAAGAACTTTGATCAGTTTTTAAAGGTACATAATCCACACTGATTATGTTCAAAGAATTAATGTGCTTTATGTTCCAGAACTGTCCCTGCAGGTCCCCATATCAGCCAAGAATAATATCTGGACAGATTTACCAGTCTGAAAAGGTTTTAAGTGAACTTCATACCCATGCTCAACTTGGCTTGATTGAACTTGGTCAAAGTCAACCCTTTCACTAATGTGCAGTTTGCAGAAGAAATGTGAAACACAGCATTGAGAGCTTTTCTGCTCCTCATCTACCCCCCCAGTGAGGAGGCTGGGGATGCGTTAGAAGTTGGAAGGAAACAGAGCCAGGGCAGCTGACCCCAACTGACCAAATGTTATACATTGTTTAGCATTTTACCTAAGGTTTAAAGTGATTATTCTTTTTCACTGAGCACTTCCTTGCACCACGGAGTTCATGTGCTACCCCCCGATTAATGCAATTCCCCTGTGCCATGCCTATCTGTACCTGTTGTTTCTTTAGGGAGTCAAGAAAGCCCCAGAAAGTTTGGAACAAGCACTTTAATTGTTCCACTTGCCTTTCATGGGTCGTTATTATTTTTCATAGGTATCTTACCTTTACGTGCTGGGAAAACGGGTTATTGAAATTCCTTCCCAGACACTTCACTACCACTGTGCATTGTTGGACCTTACCAGTTCCAAAGAAGGAAAACCAAAAAGGATCACATCATGTTTGTAGCCCAGAAACCACACCAACTTAGACATTTCTGTGACCAGGACCCCAACCTGTTCCTCCAAGTAAGAATTATATCAATACCATCATCATCATGATGCTGTAGCCAGCACCACTCAGTTGTTGCCTCAGATTCATACACCATAATCTGATGATCAAGATGAACGTACATTAGGATTTTGCTGTAGTGTCAGCACACCTGAGGGAGTGGCAGAATGCATCCCTGCCAAACTCCTTTCCTGAAGTCAGACAGTTTTGTTTTGTAGCACCTTTTATTATTTTGACTGCTGTTTTCTGCTTATGATAGAGAATTGACAAAGTGCTGTCGTTGTGTGTCGTAACTGGAGTTCTGCAAACACTATAAACTTAATTTTGTGAAAATGAGCACAATTTTTTTTTTTATTTCTATTTATTTCATAGTTCATTCCTGTTAAAACATTCCTGCAACTGTCTTTTATTTACCCACTTGTTTCAGCCTGGTGTTCCTCTCATCTATCACACTTGGCATCTTCTTCCCTTGGGTTTCTTCTTCCCCATGGGAGGAGCATTAAAAACTGCCGAGGGCAGGTTGGAAGCAGAGTACTTCATAATCTAATAATGTAGGATCTACATGATTAACCTGCTGCTGCTGTTCAGTGACCAGTGCAGCCACCTGTAGGAGGTGGGTCTGTCACTCCCAGACAGACCCAGCTAAAGCACTGTGTTATTCCAATGTTGTTGCTCCATGGGGGTCAGAGTCTCAGAGGATGTTAAGACCTGCTGTGGTTTTGCCTTGCAACCTCCCAGTAAACCCTGGGACTTAAGCCAGTGAGGAATTCGGTACGCTTGATCAAAAAGAAAAGCAGTTCTTGAATGTTCTCTTTTTGACCTGGCTGTCCTTGTCCATAACTGGGGCTGGAAGCACTGGTCGACAGCAAACTGTGCAGACCATACAGGTGTATTTTCTTTCCTCAGCTCAGGTGGAACAGGCTGAAACCACCTGAAGCTGGTAGCACAGAAGCCATAGTGCAAACTTTGGGGTTGCACACGAGTCTAATGGCTGCTTACATAAACAGAGAGTGTCTCCAGGATCTGTGTAGTTTCAGATCAGAACTGGTTTTATTAGTAAGTGCTGGCTTGCCAGACAAGAAAAGGTGATTCACTTGGATGGGGGCAGAACTACAGTTCTTCTGTAATGAATTCATTATTAACACAGTGAGAGACAGAACCAGGCAGTTTCAAATTCACAAATCATCTGTCTTTTTACTAATATCTGTGTTTTTTGGCACCCCAAGAGCAGTCTCTGTTCCCCTGGAGAGACTCTTTCATAATGCTCAATAATGCATCTGTTATTATGAGAAGGATGTTGAGAGTTTAGAACACAGCAGCTCAGCTGAAGCAGCTGTTGCTTCAGAGACAGCACAAGCAGAAAAAAAGACATTTAAAATTTTTAAATGTATGCTCCCATGTGGTCTATTTCTCAGCCCAAAAAGGGGCCTTTGCACTGCAGCTGCCACCTGTTTGCAAAGGGGGAAGCTTTAGAAAGGATTTTCCTGGAGCTGCTCTTGGCTGCCCATTCCAGGCCACAGCCAAAGCCAACTCTTAAGAACCATTTTAAAGAGTGAACTGAGCTATTCCTCTCTGCTTAGATTTCTCATGACCTTGATCTTCCACAGGGCTCTGCAGTTGTGGAGAGTGACATGGTAAATCTTGGCCAATGAACAGCCCAGCAATCTCCAGAAACAAATACCATTACGTGGCTGGTTATCCGTAGGTGATGCAAAGTGTCACAGGAAGCAGCAGTTACAATATCCCAGGGAAATGAGGAGTTGGTGGGCACAGCAGAGGCCTGTGCATCAGCCAGGCAAAGACCCTCAGAGCAGAGAACTGCTGTGGGCATCCCTCAGGGCTCTGACCGAGCACAGCATAGGGAACTTCCTTGAAAGGATGCCCGGAGAGAACCGTGTGGATAAGCTGTGCATACCTTCCAGAGGCTGTACCTTGCTGTATACAAGCAAGCTGCCACACTGTGTGCCTACCACAGCTTTTCTTTCCTGAATGGGAGAGATTTGCTGTGGTTGAGATTCTGCCTCGCCCTTGGACCCACTTTCTCACACGAAGTAACCCCACACTCCTCAGTGAATACAGCTCACTCAGCTGTGACTGCTAAAGAGCAGGGAAAATCAGTTCTGTAGGAAGCCTTGTTTTTAAAGCTGTTTCATATAAGATTTTATATCTACCTTCTTTAAGTGTGGAGTGGAAAAACTGAACTGTAATTCATGCAGTGGTTCCCTTTCCCTGTGTTTTGAAAGTGTTAAATCAAAAGTAAGATTTAGACAAATAAAAACCAGCAAGTGCCCGTTAACACGGAGAGTGTTGGAATTCTGAATTTGCCACACTGATGTGTAGAGACCAATGGGAGTCATATATATTTTAGTGCATTTCTAGTCATTTCTAGAATTCAAGAAGTATCCTGTCCCTGTTGCATATTATTTTGTTTATCTTCCTTGACTTCGCCAATTAACACGCATGGCCATGCTTGAAGTTATGGGTTTTACAGACCCTTGTGGCTTTATGCTGACACAAATTGCTGCTCAAAAGAAAAGTAAGGGAAAGGAAAATTTATAGTTCAGCCCAATGCTGTATGCCAAAATCTAAAAATGGTTTAAGACAGCTTCTTAAATAATCATACTTCAAACAGCATGCTCAAGCTCTAAGGCCAGAAATGTCAGGCATTTTTGTACTTCCCCAAACTCTGTGGAAATAAATTAGGGTTGTTGTTTTTTTTTTTTTTTTTTTTTTTTTTAATTATACAATTACTGAAGGAAGTGCTGGACAATTTTCATCCAGACTCAGAGCTGCCAATTCTCACAAAACTGGGATTTAAAAAAATAATTCCAGTTCCTACAGCATGAATTACAATAGATTCCTAGTTCTGGTTTTATTTTTTAAAGGTAACTTCCTTATTCTTCTAGCTGTGGAAAGAAAAACATAACTGTGAACCCTTAAGGCTAAAGCAAATTTCATAGTGCTATTCTAAAATTATGATGGCTAAAGTTCATTTTGGAGACCTAACTGTTGATGCCACAGCTGTGCCAATACTGCTCATTTAAGATAATAGGTACTCTTCTGGCATCAACACAGCTAAATAGAATACTGTAAGATTCATGTTCTATACAAAAATAATGCCCAAAATTAAGTGTTTTTACTGCAGATTCTAATGGCATATATGAGCAGAAAACTGAACCTTTATAATTCTTTATGATCTACATACAGTGTCTTGTGATTGCCTCAAAATACTATTTTTAAAAATCCTCTAAACAGCTCAGATAATTACTGTTCCAGAAGATATTGGGGGAGAAAGAAAATCTGTGATGGTCTGAGCCCCTGTGCCCACTGAAAGGGCTGGAATTAGATTTCTGATTCAACCTCCTGTGCAGTACAGACAAATTGCACGGTGCTAAAGGACGTGGTCAGTTTGTGTCTCAGATGAGCTATAGAGTATAATTATAGTAGCAGGAGGAATCTCATCTAGAGACCTGCTGCAGATTATTTCACTACCATTACCAGTTTAGATTAGCTAAGCAAATTTTCAGCATTATTAACTATGGAAGAAATGTACGAGCTGTGAAAGAGACGTGTATTTGGAATTTTTCTGGAGTCAGCGGAGTTGCACAGGCTGTGTTCCAGGCAGATTGGTAGCTTCCAGAACAAACTGGTGTCTGAAAGATCACGCAGATACCAAGGATATCATCTGGTTATATCCATGCTTAGGTGTGGCACAACCACAGTGACTTTGACACAGTTTCTGTTACCACTGCAGAGGAAAATGACCCCAGGTTTGGGTCCAGTCCTTGGGCAGTGGGGTACGATTGCCCTTGGTGTGGGAAGTCTCTGGTGTGGAGGTAGGTGATGTGTTCCCTGCTCAGTCCCTCCTCCCTGCATAGCTAATCCCAGTCTTCTGTGGGCAAAACCTCACTGGCCAGCTGGGAGGATGCTCTTGTCTGTGACTGGCTTGTGAAATGGCTGGAATTCTACACAATTTTCTTTTTACTGGTGCACAGAGACTGTATTGGTGTCGCCTTTTGTCAGGAAGGAGTGTGTCCCTGTGGTACTACAAAGGCAGGAGGAAGTAGTGAAGCATGAAGTGCGAATCAGTGCACGGAACAATTAGGTTATCCTGCAAAAATGAAGTACTGACTGATGGCAACATTTGTACATGAATTTCTTAACTGACAGTCATTGACACAGAGAAGAGAGTGGGGCTGAGTAATATCCCATAATTGCTGGGGAAGTATTCCAATTTTTAGCTATTAATTCATCATTGCTAATCTCAAATCTTTCATGATAATCCACTGTTTCTTTTTCTTCCTAATCCCTTCTAATATTAATCTATGTTAATACCATGTATTTATGTATCTGAAGCATGGATTCTAAGGTGTTGCACAGCTCTGGCTCTCCACTTACTCTGCTTCTTATTAAATTTATTTTTATACGTGTGTGTATACATATATATACATACAGACATACATCTAAATATTTATGGTGCATAAATAGGTAAGTCTCTCTAGATGTATAAATATGTATGCACGTAGGCATTTAATTTCTGTGGTTAAGTCAGAAGTACGTGGATACACACCTGTGTAGTTTTTGCCTTTTGCACATACATTTTGCCTTAAAAAGGGACTGTGTTGTGACATATGTTGCTGCATGCACAGACACCAAGAATTGCACAAAATGAAGCAGCATATATTTAAAATAAAGTGTAGACAGGTCAGTGCTGTCCTAAATATTTTTGTGTTATGTATAGATACATTTGTGCAAAAACCAATTGTTCCATTGCTGTAGAGATTTATGCATGGGCTTAAGTCAATAAACTGTGGATAATCTCATTATGATCAGTGGACTGCTACCAGGGTTTAGTTAAACATGAACATAAGTCTTTCTAGAATTATGAATATATAAATTAAATTATAAAGAACAGACATTTCTACGGGTGGTTGCACATCATACTGAGAGCATTTGATCACGCTGTAGCAAATGTTGATCCTTTTTCTTGGTGGCATTTACATCCATTGGAAAACTGCCTTATAATTGAAACCCTGATGTAACTCTGATGTATTGTTAAAACTGAGGGTTGGGGGGGTTGTTTTGTTTTGCTTTTTGCCGTAAGGATTGTCAAGGACCTAATCAGACTTGCAGGTTTATTTCCATATCAAAGTTAAGTGGGAAATATTTTATTAACAGATGTCTGCATCAAAACCTTTAATTTGGATCAGTACCAGGACTTACTGCAGAATCAAACAGTTCCTGCTCTGCAATTAGAGTTGTCATTGTTCTCAGACAGGAACCCACCAGTGCCCCACTAATGAATGTCCTTACATTTTTCCTCCAAGGAATAATTGCAAAAAAATCAGAGCACATCTAGATGGGGCTCAGAGCTGAAAACTTAAAAATCACTTTAGTGAACATTTTCCATCAGTGCAATATTGTCATGGGGATCCTAAGCTGTAATCATCCCTACAGTAGAAGTGATACTCAAAATCAGGAAAAGCAAACAAGCCCTTTCAGATGAGTTGATTAAATGTGCTGAAGGAGAATATACCAAAGACAATCCCTCAGATATTGCAGAATAGGGTTTTACAAACCCACACGTGGAAGAACTGCTTGTGTTTCAGAGAAATCTGAAGTTGAGGTAGAAATTCAGTTACATGTCATTAATTGCTTTGGTTTTGTAGTGGTCATTTTGGTAGGGAGTACAGGATCCAGCAGACCTGTGACACTCTGGGATAGTTTATTTTCCTGATTTTTCAGCCTTACTGCACCATTGCATGTACGTACACTGGAGCACAGCAGTGGTTTGGGGACTGTCTAAACTAGGATTGCAGATTCATTCCTTTTTGTAAGTGTTTTTCCTCTCTGAAAACAAACGTATAGAGTGAAGCAGCATCCCCCTAAGAGAAGAAAACCCATGGAGTCACCTCGGTTAGAGACTACAATGGCCAGTTAAGTAATTTATTGCATGCTCCTGAATAAAAGCCGATTCCATTCTCTGTGAATGGAGATTGACTCAATATAATTATCCTCTCTAGAGCTTTAAACAAACCAGCTTTAAATATTTTAAGTGATGTGGCTTTTATCACTTCCTTTGGACAATATTTTCATTGTCTAATAGATCTCACTCTGAATTTTCTTCTGATATCCTGCCTAAATTGCTTAACCACATCATTATCTCTTATTCTACTTAGCTGAAATTCCTTACAACAAGCCCTGTCAATTACTGTTCCCAGGAGCTGCTGCTTCAAATGCTTTAGTAGTGATCATATAGCTAAAATCCTTCATCAAAGAAGGCATTCTCGTAGGTATTAAAGCATTTGGCATTATAAACTATATATATTTCACAGATCATTTCAGTTTCTAAGCCTATAAAATAATCCTTAATTCAGTTATAAAAACCCTATCCTTTATAACTCATGCACAGTTGAAGATTGATCTAATGCTAAGGAAGATATGTCCCTCTGGTAGCCCTGTGGGTTGGGATGGACAGTGGGAAATCCTGCCAGCTATTGAAGCAGTTGGCACAAGGTGCCCTGGTTTGTCTACAAACACTGTCCACCTCCGGCAGCTGTGGGCAGGCACAGGCCTCCCTCTCTTCTGGAAGCCACCAAGGTTCAGGATTGCTCTGTCTGATGGCTGTGGGATGTTAGGAGAGCAATCCTGCTTTCCAGGTGACAGGGGTAAACGAGCCAGGGAGCCAGGCTGATGGGGAAGGGAGGGAGCTGGGAAATGGCAGGGCTGGATTCAGGCACTTTCCAGGTGCATGAGTCTTGTCTGTTCTGGCCAAGTTAATCTTGGGACTATCAGACTGAGTGCAAAGAAGGGAATGCTGATGAGAGCTGAGTGGCAGTGGTTACTGAACTTTTACAGTGCAGTTCTGATATCCAAGTTTGCTGATTAACTCAGGGCTGGCTGACCAAAGCCATGGGTATGATGGACATATCCACCCTTTTACCCACACGCCTTTGGCAGAGCTCTGGTTACCGGGGTTCTCCTAACACACACCACAGCCTGAGTCCCCTGAACCTCAGCAACCATCGAATTTGCATTTTTGTCAAGTTCAGTTTACAGTAAATGCTGGCATCTGCTCATTCTCTTCAGTCTTCACCCGGTGTGTCCCACCATGTGTAAGGGCATCAGCCCAGTGTTTGGCTTCTGCTCCCAGCAGAAGATGCTGTGCAGACCCCAGCTGGTGCCAGGCACGAAGGTGTTTCACACACAGTAACCACGTGTTGGGCACTTGCATTAGACCTTCAGACTTACTTCCCTGAAAATGTTTATTGCCACGTGGCTTACAGTGCTGTTCCTGGGAGACGCTCTGCTGAAATCCTGCAGTGCAAAGCAATCTGCTGTCGGGCACAGATGCAGTGAATGCAGTAAATGTTGGGCAGCGTGGCAGGACTTTCTTGGTGTTGCATGTTTGGCAGAACTAATGGCTGCAGTATACCCTCAGGTTAGGGCTGTTGGTGAGAGATGCACTTAGAAGCTTGTCCCATAATCATGTGAGATGGGAAAAGAATTCCTGACATACTTTCCTTCCCGTGGGATGGCAACATCTGCAGTAGAAAATGTTTTCAAGGGGGTTTCAGTATGACTTCTGCAAACTTTTCCTTTAAGGATTTCCACAAAGAAAAAAAATTAATTGATCAAAATGTAAGACGATTTTTTATTTATTTCTGTCCTCTCTCAAACTACTAGGATATTTGCAATGAAGAAATGAAAATTACCTGAGATAAAGACCAATTTGAAGTCAATAATCTGCCAGGTCTGTCCTGCCAAGTGCTGAAGTGATGAAAAATGGACATAGCAGAACCATGAGTGTGGTGTGGGAAAAGGATCTAATCTGAGACCTTGTCTGTAGATACAGAATAGGCTGAACTAAATCACTCAGCTACATATTTATGAGCAAACTTGCTTTTATTCCTTTTATTCGGCTCTGACAACTCCTGAAATGCCTTACTGCTAAATACTTCTTTATGAACACTTTAATGTTAAACTAAATCAGTTGCATGTCCTGTTCAAGAGATTGTCTTGAGGACTTGTGACTAAAATGGTTAAATTGCTTACTATAAGAAATGAGTGATTTTTCCAAGGACTGAACAATCCATAGAGTTGTAGGACAGGAGCCATGTGGCTGATGAGATCTGTGTGAGAAAATACACTTCTAGGGTAAAGTTTAAGGAGCCAAGATGGAGGAGCAGCCCCTTTATTTCAGGGCAGTTTCACCAACTCACTCACTAATAGGAATGAGTTCAGGTCCACCCTTTTTTTATCCATTAAACATAATACATATAAGAATGTAAATAGCCTCAAATAACAGACAATAATAAAAAATCATATTTTGAAGACATTTGTTGGCTGCTGAGAAAATAAGAGAGTACACCAATAGTTTAGGGCTTAGATTCATAATCTGATAAAATGAGCTCTCTCTATCTGTAATATGTACCACTGCTGCAAGCCATATGATTTGTCACATAGTCCTTGAAACTCAACTTCCTTCAGCTTTAAAGCCTCACATCTATTTCTAGGTCTTACTGTATTTGAACTAAACTGCAGAATAAGTGTTTGCTTTGAAAAAAGCTTTTCTAATAGTGCGACTGAAGAATCTCCAATCAGTCTGAAAAGAATAGCAGAGTGTAACAGATTTGAATTTCTGCCTTCTATGGCTGGCAAAATTGTGGAGATGAGAAGTCAGAGGACAGAGAGAGCTCCATGTATCATCTCTAAAAGCCCAGTCTGATGATCCTGTGTTTGGCTCACGCTGGCTTTAGCAGCTGGGGCTGGCAGTGGCATCAGCATGGGCACTGTGCCTTCCAGTGCCAGCTGTTCCTGGCATCTCCTCGCTGGGCTGGTGCTCCTGTAACTGCTCCAACCACTGCAGCTACAGGTGGAAGGCTGGCTCAGTTCTGGCAGAGCACTGGGAAGTGTAAAAACAGGTCTGAGTACTCCCATTCTGTATATTCCCAGGGTGGAGGCGTGGAGGAGAGCATAAACAAACGAACACTTCTGTGTCCTAGAGCAGCCAAGGAGAGGAGGGAGGCAGCCTGAGCAGATGCCGTGTTGCTGTCCCAACCAACAGGCAAGTCAGCTGGGGCAGGGCACACACAAAGCCTCTTTCTTCAGTTGTTTGAGGGCTCTTTCATTGTCATACACCCCAAAAGCTGTCCTAGACCTTGTGCTCCTGTCCAACAGAATAGACCAACTCTATATTAGCAATTTAAACCAGATAGGCAGAGCAAGCAGTTTAGAATAGATAAAAGACTGCTGAAAGAAACGTCAGAATGATACAGTCCTCACGCAAAAAACGCTGACTGTGGGCCAGGTCTAAGATCCCATAACAATAAATAGAATAAACAACAGAATTGTAAATAACTGTCTGAAAGAACAAAGCTGACTGCACATAAAATTACAACAATAAAAGGGAGACTGCGATAATTCTTCCTCTTGACTGTTTTTCAACCTACTGTGCCTCATGGAAGGAGATATAATGTATGCTCGCCCTCCACGTTGCTCCAGCACTGCACTTCCATACACAAAGCAGCTGAAAAGCAGGTCGTATATATTTTGCTTCTGCTGGCAGCTCCTCCCATCCCATCAAAGGCTAATAAAGGCATTTTGGATGCTTCATCTCATTTGTTATCTTCCCGATGGCATTATCATTCCAGTCAGAAAGGCAGTGAGATCTCCTATCCCTTATGGCCATGCCAGCAGGGAAAGCACATCCAGAATTATGGTCCCCCTGCGAGTTCTTCCCCCTGTTACTGTCAGCACGGACATGCCCACCCTTAGAGACTGTGTCCCCTGCATTGTTATTGAAAGAGTCACACAAAAACTGTCAGGGCAGCTCTTTTTCCTCCCCAGCCCTTGCTGTAAGGGTGGCCTTAGCACGCTGCAGAGCACTCACCCCGTTCCTCACATGCTGCACACACTGCCCCTCTTAGGTTGGCTTCAGCTGGCAGCACGAAAACACCTGGATTTACACATTGCTAATGCTCCACTGCAGTATATGAGCCTCCTCCTCTGATAACTTCTGCAGAGTGCCCTGGAAGAGCACAGTATGACCTCACACAGGCTGAAGCTGCCCACCAAGCTTCAGGCTGCTCTTTTGCACCACTGGCATCCAGCCTGACTGCACAGCAAGCTTCAAAATGGTGTAGAAATTAGTAGCAGTCTTCCTAAGATGCCATACCTCTGAGATTATTTATTGAAAGACTTATATCTTGTTAATAATGATCTCAGAACCACCCATGGGTGTTTTGCTTTAGAATCTGTTTGTGTAAATTGGTGATTAAGAAGTAACACCCAAGGGATTTGTTCCAGTGGAGCATTATTTTCTCTTTAATTAATACAGGAGTTTCAGGGGAAGACACTCTTATCTCTGTCTCCTTAAAGGGAGAGGGAAACTTCATCCCAGCATCAGTAAAGCTTAAACTGCTTGATTTGTATGTATGTGGGTAGTCCCAAGTAGTTGGTCACTGGGATATTTGTTCCTTGTCCTCAAAGTGGGCAGTGAGCTTCACAGATTTGGATAAAAAAGTGCTTAAGGGCAAAAAAAAGGTGTCTGAGCAAACAAACAAACAAACAAACAAACAAAAAAACCAGGTTTGTGAGGGTGAAAGTCTCTAGTGGACCAGCTCAGTGCTATGCTGCTTTTATGGGAATGCTCATTGCTGGACAGGGAACTGTCAATTATGTCTCAAGGCTGATTAGGGAAGAACAGGAGATCATTGCTCTGTGGATCTTTCTGTAAGATAAGGACATGAACATCAGGCACCATTCACAGCCTGAAACAGGAGTATGGCAGGGAGGCAAATGCAGGTCAAAGAAGTCAACTACTCAAGAAAAGTCCTAGATCAATGGGGATTTAGGAGAGAGCAAAGGGAACTGCTTTTTGGCTGATAGGTATTTATGAGAAATCAATCTCCTTGGGTGCCCCAGTGAATTTTATTTCTGAGGCTGTAGGTGGACCCTGCCACAGGTATGTGACATAACAGGCTCTGTGGTCATGATTTTCCAAACTATTTGGGTTAGGAAACTGGCAGGATCACACAGGGACTTCTTTTGAAGACCTTGGGCAAACCAATAAATGTGTGCCAAATTCTCCTCCCAGACAGAAATCTATTGAGAACTGTACCTACCTCCAGGTGCTTAGTCAACACAGCCTAAATTAAGCTTTAGTCCCAAGGACAAGTTGCTAAATAAGTTCCAGCTCAAAGAGATCTCCGAGGAGATGGGTTGTGGCTGCAGCAAAAGGGGCACAAGATTCAAGCATTGAGACAAATCAGTGTTTGTGTAGTGAAGTCCATGTCTGAGCTGTGTCTTTGGCAGACACTTCTGTGCAGTCAGTAAAGGAAGTGATTGAAACGAAGGGTTTCAAGGTGGTAACGCCATGTTCCTTGTTTTTGGGGATCCGACTTGAGGCATCTAAGCTGATGGTTCTGGTTTGCATATGTGGCAGGACCTCTGTTACATTGACATCTGCTCTGGGTGGAAATGTGCCGTACATTGTAATTGCTATAAAAAGTCAAGCCCTGTGCTTCTTAAAGCAGGCGACCGAAACACGACAGCACGTTTGGAAGTTGTGGAAGACTCATGAGCCTGATGAGGTGCAGCAGGGAATGCAGGGAACAAAATGAGCTCCTCACTAGTGGCAGTGAGCACTGCCTGTTTCTGTACAGGGAATTTGGCTGTATACTGAGAGTCTGCACCATAACACTGCATGTTACCACTGCAGGCAATTGCAGAGGAAACCTTCATTCTGGTGTCTGCTGGTACCTCACCTCACAAATCCTTACTTCACAAGCTTAACGTCCTTTTGTAAATAGGGTTTGGGAGACTTGATGTCATTAATCTGCTCTGCAGAACTCCCCAAAAGTAGGAGTTGTTGCATTAGGCGCTGTGCAAACCTATAAAAAGGGTTTGGTCCTAAAGCAAAGGGCTTGTATTTTACATCTAACAAAATACTTGATGGGTGGGTTTAAAAGGCATATAAGAGGTACCGAAAGAAAAGTGTGTCTCTCAGATATATTGTCGTGATCTCTCCAGTCCCACATCGAACCTAAACTGCAGCAGTTAATTCATAGTGGTAGCAGATGTTCATATACTGCTGAGCCCCGGTTTCGTACTGACACTGAACAAGTTAAAGACCCTTTAATCATCTCAAGACATCATCCCTTTCTACAGTACTATTTTCTTTAATAAAAACTATTTGTATCACATTAAAGAACCAAATCACCTCCTACTAGTTCACTGGAAACAGGCAATAATGTACCATAGGGTGCCTGCTACAGGAGGGCTCTGAGCCTGGAGCCACCCAAAAATTCAATAGAACTGTCCCAGTAATAGCTTTGAAACCAAAGATTCTTGAGACCTTCTTAAGTTTCCTTATGAAATCTTGTCGTGCCTTTCCTGACCAACCAAAACAACAAAGTACAAGTCCTCACAAGTCAAAGAGCTGCAGGAAAACCCTGGTGCAAGTTGAAAAACAGAAATTCCAATGTTGGTGGGCTTCAGGGCTAGGGGATTGTGAACTCTGTGAAAATGTAACAAAGCAACCCCCTAATGTTCACATGGAGATGTAAACAGAGAGCCACGTCTGCAGCACTTGGACTGGGTTTCTTCTGTGGGGCTGTTACTGCTTTAACCAGACCACATGCACAACAAAGTAAAAGGTATCTTGGTCTTGGCCTTACTTCGTTCAGAATTAAGTGCAACATGAACAGCTTTGGGGAGGTGATGGACAGAAATACACTCAGGCTGCTTTCTTCTGTGTACTCACCTTTGTTAGCAACAGAAGAAATAAAAATTAATAGTGCTGTTACTCCTTTCCCCTAATCCTTCTCGCCCCAGCTTTATGTCTCTTCAGCAAAAGGTCAGTCTTTTCAAGAATGATTTAAAATGTGCACTCATGAAAAGAGAAGAGCCAAACCACACAAATCCTGGATGTTAAAAATATACTCCTCTGTAAAGTGTGCATTCCTCTTGTGTCAAATACACACTCCCTTGCTGAGGTCTGGCTGTTTTGTGGTGTTGTGAGATATGTTTGCATGGAAAGAGCTGATATAAGTGATATCAGAGGAGCCAATGAAGGAACTAAGATCCTGATCATGCTCTTCTATGAGACAACTAAGGAAAATGGAGCCTTAATAAAGATCCTTAAAAGAAGAGCCACACTCAAAGAGCAGGACTTGGGAGGGGACAGGTTGAATATCTCCAGATTCTCATGGATTTGCTAGGTAAGATCCACATGCTTTGCTGCTGCTTCTCTGGTAGCACAGAAGAACTGGGGCCTCATGCAATGCTCTCCTGCTACTCTCCAAACTCCACCTTTAAGCATTCCACAGCCTGGTGCCATTCTGAATAAAGTCCTGTTGGGTGACAGTAGCACCTCCTGGTAAGCCATGAAGGCTCAGACCTTCAGGAGGCACGGGGCAGACACTGTGTACACTGCAGGAGAAGACAGCTGGCAAAGGAAGGTGTGTGTGGCAAGGCACTAGGCTGCTGCCAAAGGTGCTGCAGGCACTGGAGACCTGGGGACGTGGGCATGTGGGAAACAAACCTGCCCTGCAGCTCTGGCTGGCAGGCAAGGAACCAACCAACCCCTATGCTTGGGCTGGACTTCACCAGGTTTACTGACAACGTGTAATCTACTTAGCCTGGCAGTAAAACACTCCAGTTTTCCAACTTTGCATCCACTGAGGCTTTTAAAAATCCTTTGAATTTATCTCTAGTCATTTGCAGAGACATTTTAATGGAGAAAGAGACATCATTATAGATTTCTTTACCTCAAACAACAGGGAAGCAGGGCACCCACTGGCAAAAACCAGAGCCAGAAACAAGAAAATAAATCTCTAGGGGACCAGGAAAATACAGTTTCTGCCTAGAGATAGCATTTTTTATTTAAAGCTTTTATTGTCTAGATTTTCCAACTGAGGCTTCTGCTGTGTGAGAATGGGCTGTGTGTTGTGTGTGTTTGGGTTTTTGCTGTTGTTTTCCCAGGGATGTTTGGCATCCTAAAGGGATCTGCGAACTACAGATGGTGCCCAAAGCAAGGAAATGTGGAATGTGGAGTGGAACACAAATGGAGCATCTGAAAGGCTCCTTGTCTGCTCCTGCAGGCCAGGGGAGCAGTGCAGAGGAGACTCTTTGCTCCTATTCTATTATATCAAACTGTTTGCTGCAGGACTGTTCATTTTCCTTTTCTTTCTCTCCACCATCCACCCACAAAACCTAAACACTTAAAAGCCCAGTTTGAACAGTGGAATGTGTGGGACATTCTTGTTCTGTCTGATGGGACAATGTCTGTGCCATGGGGGGTTGCTGAGGTAATTCTTTATTGACCATTAGTAATTCTGGGAGCTCATTGTATGAAATTCCAATGAACTGTATTGTGTCAAAACCATGCTTAATTTAATATCTAATTTAATTAACTTCTGTATTCCCTGTGCTGAAGAATGCTGATATGGAAAAACATCTCCCAAGTATTGCCAGGGCATTTCATGGGTTACACTAGCTGTTTTCCAATGATTATTTTGGGTTTGGATTTAAGAGTTTTTACATACAAGTAGAGGTCACTTTTAAGCAGCAAAAGCAAATTAAAATAGCCCAGTGGTTTCTTAGATTGCTAAAGAAAAGTAAGAATTACTGTATTGTCTTTGGGATTTATTTATCTTTTACCTTTGCATTAATTTGCCCAAAAAAGTGTGTTGTCTAAATGAAGACATAATTCTAGTATTTAAAGGGGCTGGTTCTTCTGTCTGCAATCCCAGAGTGAGGCATCTGCCCTTTCTTCTGGGCTAAGTTCAGTCACACCATGGCTGCACCAAACCGACCAGACACAGCTGATTGGAACAGAAATGCCTAATCTTCTAAAAAATATTGAGATTGCGTAGAAAAGAAACACTTTGGCTCAAGATACAAGCACAGGCCGTTAATTATTTTGAAGGCACTAAATTCTGAAAAAGTTGTTCCAAAATTTTAAATAAAGTCAGATCTTTCTTAGGTGAGGCATATCCGGATGGAACGTCCAGACACTTTCAGTTGTTTCTATTTAATTAAAGAGTTTGTTGGAATGGACAAAATAATCACCTGGCTCTCACCACAGCCCCCTTTGAGAACCATTCTCCCCAACACCCTCCAGCCTGGATACCACCAGGCAAGATGCAGGACTGTATTTCCTTCATGAGCTGCAGGGGCAGCAGTTGCGGCTAAAAAAAGGTCAAACAAGTCACGTGATGTGATCCAAGCAGAAATAGTTTTTAAAAATTTGTGTATTCACCTTTAGAAAAGTTGAAGCTGTATAATGTTGCTCGTGTCTGATTTAACCCTTCTGTGGCAGCAGTGCACTGGAAGAGGAGCAGAGTGATTTAAGTGCAGTCAGAACATGAGGTTGCTGATGTAGCAACGACATTCACATATCTTGAAGATGTACAACTTCTGGAATACAAGTAATCAAATTTACTAGATAATTTAATTCAGATGTTTTGTGGTTACTGGAAAACAAAGACCACAAACTGAGAGAGAGGCCTAAATATCCTCTAATGATTTATTAGGAAGACTTTCAGCCTACATAAGTGTTCCTATAAAATTGACTTAATAACCGAGATACAGAACACAGTAAGACCAGACATTTTTGTCTTACAGTTCAATGTAACCATATCCTACAGCAACATTCTGAAAACTCAAGCAGATGTTGTTTAAATAAATTGTTTCATGAAATGTGCTGCTCTTTTCTTAAGAACAAATGTCCTTTTGGCTGGGCTTTAATGGAGATACTTTACTGACTTCAGAGAACAGCAGAGAGAAAACTATAACCATATTGATTAAAGCAGACATTTTTAGTTCAAAAGCAATAATAATAATAATAATAATAGAATTGAAGACCTTAGTGAGATGAAAATTCATTTCTTGGTAAAGCTCCATAGCTCTGACTGCAGGAATGGTATAATGTTTGGTGTTTTTTGGGGCAATGCAGTGCCCTGATCCCAAACCCTCGTCAGTAGGGATGGCCCCACTGCAGGGTGTGTGTTCCCAGGGCTGATCCTGCTGCTCACACAGAGGGGATTTGCTGGCAGAGAGCTCAGGAGCTTGTCTTGGTACCCCACAGGCAAAGAGAAGCTCTAGGCAATACCAGGACACCACGTTACAGCACAGGAATATGGACAAGCCTCCCCTGACAAGAGTGTGAGTGAATGGAAAAGATCCCTTCTGATTTCAGTGGCCTCTGCTCAGTTACTAAAGGATCAATGACCTTTAAACCTACAGGAGACTGTAGCTGGGGTGAAGGGAATGATACCAGGGAGCTTTTCTTTCCATGCCCCTTAAGGACAGCTCTATTTTACAGCAAGGACTTCCTGAACAGACTGTTGAAATACTTTATAAGCTTGTAGGTTGCAGCAGTAGATCCACTCAACAGCATCTCTTGCTTCCAGTGTTTTTTGAAAATCCTTTGTGGGCAGATGTATATCAGGCTGTGTCAGTCAACTGGGTAGGAAGTAAATTTTCAAAAACCTTTTCTATTCTTTTACTCAAAAAGTGAAATTTTCAAAAGCTTTATGCAAAACCCAAGGCTGCAAAGTAGCCTGGGCAAAGCTCTTGGAATTTAATGGGGATTTTGATTTAAGAATCAGCTCTTCACATCCTGAAAGGTTGTACCATGCTGAGATTAACAACTGTCCTTGGGAATGGGCTGTCCCTGGATGCTTCAGTGCACGTGGCGGTATTGTGATCAGACAGTGCAAAGGATGGCAATATTAATATTAGTAAAGGATCTTCTGATAGGCAGGAAATACGGGGAATACTCAATTTACTCATCAAAAGATGACATTCGTGATTATTATCAAGCAGACCGTAAATATGAATTATTCAGTGTCAGGTTCTCTGTAAAACACAGGTGATATTTATCACTAAGAAAACTCACGGTGTCGATGTATATCTGGAAGTGACAGATAAGAGCTGTGGTATCAGAAATGGGCTTTCCCTGCAGAGAAACAATAGCTTAATCAGTAATGAAAACATTCAGGACATCTCTCATCTTTCAGTGTGTGCTGCTGTTTATTATGGCTATGTGCACATGCCCTCAGATAAACTTCTATATCCTCCTCATTTCTTAGTCCTTTCAGCTGACAGTTCTTGCTGAAAATCTCCTTTGACCTTTGGACTGTTTTTTGTCTGTAAGTGTCCAGATTTCCTTTTGATTTGGGATGTTGAAAAAGCGTAAATGTGCTCAGAGCTCTGACCTGTTTTCCATAGAGGCTGATGTCTAACAAAGCAATAGACAAACATTCTACGCTTCAGACTGAAGTGCAGTAGCTGCAGTGGCAGAGCAGCAGCTGCGGCATGTGGAAATTATTTCCTCTGACATTTGCTGTTGCCAGTTTTCATAGCAGGTGAAGTCCACTGTGATGCAGAAGGCCATGAAACTCTTGTTCTTCTGCATGAAGCAGTCCTGGGTGGAAAGCCCCCGTGTGAAAGCTTTCCAAGACGGCCTGGGCATTGTTCTGGCCTGGCACAGTAAAGGTGTTCATGGCACCGGCATCAGCAGGGTGGTTGGACTGGATAGGAGACAACGTGCAGGGTGTGTAAGAACACAGATTAATTGGCCTTAAAATAGGGTGCAAGTGGCACAAAAGAGGCTGGGTTACCAGTCTGTGTGGCGCACACAGTCTCCCAGTGTCTCCTTCTTTGGTGTACAACCTCCAGGTTTCTTATGCTTGATATAACTTCTCTCTGTATCCCTGCATAGAGGGAAACAGCTAAAAGCTTTTGCCATTTAGTGAAATAACAGTGATTTATGTTCTCTTCATCGTTTATTAACATTCATTGCTGCCTCAGGGAAATTTTATATTTGGCAACTGACAGATCTACTTTTCAGCTCTAGGAATCCTGCTCAGAGGTGTCTCTGAGCCACAGGCCTGGGATGTAGGGGCACAAATGTGGCATGAGCATGAAAATAGAGAATTCCACTGGAAACAACTGTTGCTGTAGGTGTAAAATGATGTCCGTAAATTGCCATGAGACACTAAGGCTGCAAGCTGCTGGAAATATGGCAAGAAAGGAGCATCTATCCAACTCTGAATCCTTATAATGAAGGTGCTTCACAACAGCATTGGTATTTCCTTTTGACGTGAGAGATGAATAGAAATGACTTGCTTGAGTTCATCAGGAATGCACGTTATAAATGGTGCACCAAGCACCTGCATCTGTGCTCGGTTTGGTAGTCATAGATATTTTAGTGGAGCTATTCATAAATGGGGCCTTTTCTAGAAGAAAAAAATTCCACAGAGGCTTTTTTTTTTTCTTTTCTTTTTTTTTTTTTTAAGTAGATGCAGAAATTCAAGTGAAGAGAATTTAAAAGACACACAGAATTCTTGTATGTACTGTGATTGATAAATGGTAAATCTGTATTTGATCTTTTCAAAAAAACTTACAATAAAGAGTTCAGAAAGCTCAAAAGCCCCTAGAATTTTTTCCTCTACAAAAAAATTCAGACTGTTTGGAGGAGTTGTTTTTTTAGTCATCAGCATCAGACATCTCTTTTATGTGTTTGGCAAATTGTTACCTTTTTTTTTCTTTCCTTTTGATTTGATTAATTAGACCACAATGAAGACATTGGAATAAAATGGACTGGTTACTTCTTTCTTTGTTGGAAAAATAAACATTTGGTTTGAGATCACATTTTTCCACTCGAGTGCATGAGAATATTCTTTCATGGGGCTTGATTTTTGAAGATATATTCGAAAAATATCAAATGTTTCTGTTTAGCTTGCTTTATTTGCAGTTGTAATTTTTTTTATTCATCAATATTATTTGAATCATGTTCATGTTCTTTGGAATATACTGAGCAACTTTCAGCTACTGAGCCCTCTGGTAAAAAGATGATGAGAAACTTGTCAAATTAATGAGGAAACAAGAAAGAAAAAGCTTACCTTTTTTTTCCCCAGCAGTTTTAAATCTTTCCACCTCATGAGACACAACTTGTACAATCATTAAAGAGTTCTGTGACATAACCACGTGAAATTATGAAAATATATGGGGTGAGAGTATTACAAAGTGACGACAGCTGATTCCTAATTTCATCATCCATTATAATTCTTGTCTTTCTGAGCAGCTTGAGATAAGCTGATTTTTGTGGTTGGTATATTCATATGTTGCTATGTTTCTTGAGACATGTGTACTCTGCAAAATATGTTAACAGTGAAAGCGCCTGTCTGAAAGAAATAAAACAAGGATAATTTAGGACATGCTGAACCCATGTAGAATTCCTCCTGCATAAGGAATGAGCCATGAGTCAGACCAGGAAAACAAGTTTGACAGTGCTCCTTTTGCAGGTCCACTGAATAACAAGGAGAAAGATGGAGTGAAATAAGGAAAAACCCAACTACAGACCAAAGTTTAGATTGTTTGTCTGTGAGTCAGGCTAATTTACTACCATCATTTAAAGAGCCAGAGAGGAAGAAAAGGAAAAGGCTCACCAGTGTCCATTGACAGGACATTTGCACTCCTCATTACAGTAACTTCTGTATTTGCTGGGAACCAAAGTAAGGTGGATCTCCAAAGCCTCATTCCAAAGTGCTATCTGCTTGCTCCATTACAGCTAATTATTGAATGATGACCCAAATACTGAAATAACAGGTGAGAATGGGCCTGAAGTAATTTCTCCACTGTTAGCATGTTCTTCTATTTTAAGAATTTTTATGTATTTTATAGTATGCAAGTGTTTCCACATTAACATTTAAATACTTAACTTTCTATCTCTGTACTTTAATCTTATTCTTACATCCTTCAGCCTTTCATTAGATTACCATTATCTGATAAATGCACAGTTCTCTGTGTCCTTTGAAGTAGTGAATTATTATACAGTATGGACTAGATTATCCCTAGATTATTTTCCATGCAACACAGTCAGGAGATTCTCGAGAGCCTGGGGAAATGCTCTGCATCCAGCAGCAAGGTCTGCCTTAGAACTTGCTCGAGGATTATGGAATTGAATTTTCCTTGTCTGGCTTTAGGAAGCATCTGTAGCCACAGGCACCTGAAGATAGAATGTGAGCTGGAATCTTCTCAACAAGCAGCATTCAATTTGTTTTCTCTGAAGTCTGATTTCATAATCTAAAAGCAAAAATTGTCCCTGCTCTTAGAGTACTAGAAGGAAGTTCAAAAATCCAAAATTCTGATTTATCAGTCCAGTGTTTGATACTTATTATCAGCTTCAGTGATGGTATTAAGGAGGAGGTAAATATCCCAACATCCTTGAAATCATGTGGTCATTTAAGGACCTTTAACCTTTAATCTAAAAAAAAGAAGTTTCCGTCTTGTAGTTGTAACAGAAAGACCAAAGTGCGACAAAAGCTAGAGCAAGTAACCAGAGGAGTCTTGATTTCTGCTGCATAAATCCTCCTACAAACAGCAGTACATGATAATTTAACGGCTTGTACATTTCCCTCATGATTCTTGAGACAGCTCTGATGCCGCTGGTTTGACACGAAAAGCCAGAGTTGGGACTGGAACGGTGCCTTGGTTTTCTCTGCACTCTGGTAACATGGACATCTGGGTAGTGAGACATGGTGTAAATCTGTGTGTAAGCAGCCCCAGGATTACACACAAGTGAAACATCCTTGCGTTTATGCTCAAGACTACAAAAACCAAACAGTGTGAAAATTGTTTCCTAGAACATCTCAAACCCAAATATTCTAAAATAAAGGAGCAAGAGAAGAGATTTTGTCAGCCAGAGGTCTAAATGAAGAAAGGTATCTGGAGCTTCATGAGCTCTGTAATTCTGTGTGTGGCTCCCATTACTTCTTTCCTCATATGGCATCATCAAACTGTGATATTCATTGGAGTTGCAGAGAAAATAGTTCTGAGGCAAATGGCAATACCTCCACCTGCACTCCTCAGTTTCTGTTTGGGGAAAATATTCATCTGCACATAATTGTTTGGGTTTCCTAAGTGGGTAACTCCAGCAGACTGAGCTGTTCTTTGTGCTGGACAATTGTTTAGAAGCTTATGGTCCATGCCCAGTTTCTAATAACTTTTTCCACTCCACAGAGAGCTGAGTGGTGCCCTTAGGAAATGTGTGATTCAGTCATTCCAATTCTCTTTTAATTATTAATTTCTAGTCTTCATTTATATTTCATTGTACTGCAGAAAATCTCCAGTCACCACAGTGCCACTTCCATCTCTTACAGCCTGAAATATTTATTAAACTCATTAAGCTCCAGTCTCAGCAGCTAATTACAACAAACCTATGTTTGTGGAAGCAAATCTAGCTGTGAAGATTAAATTTAAATGAGTGCTAAAAACTCCTTGCCTTCGGAGATTTTTGTTTTTCTTCTTTTTAATTTGTCATGCTGATTTGTAAATCTTCCTAGTTATTCTGGTAACATTAGCACTGCTGATAATAACAGACACTGTTTGTCTTGGAGAACTGCCAGTATTCTAAGCACATATCTAATTTGTCCAGACAGTTTTACAGTCTCTTGAATTAAAATTGTAAGTTTATTCTGAAGAGTTACAACAGACAATTACAGATGAAAATTTGAAATAAGAAATTTTAAAACAAAACAAACTACCAGAATTCTTTGAAGTTACAGGCACTGAATAAATTCAACCCCTTTAGTACAATGAATGTACCAACCCATGTATTTGAGCAGGGCTCTCAGACAGTTCAGCATGTGGACTTGATGCTATTTAAAAGTTTCAACAGACCTTGTGTAGCTGATTTTGAGGCTACTGCTAGATTTAAACCTGTGTGTGTGCATTTCCTGGGATAGACACAGTGTTTGGCTCTTTCTGAAACGCTGCCCCAGTTAGACCTCCTTTGAACCATCCGCTGGAGGGCCATCTTCCTCTCCAGAATTATGGATGGCTACTGGGATGAGCACTTTAGGCTGTGATAGGAGCCATCCTAGAGTAGTCTTCAACTTCGGGGGCAGTACAGAGTAGTCCTCCATCCAGAAGTATTCCACAACAAAATCATGGAATGCTAAGGGTTGGAAGGAACCTTAAAGATCATCTAGTCCCACTGAAGCTCATTAGTTTCTCAGCAAAGTCTTCCCATGAAGTTAGAAAAGTGTGTTTAGGCAGACACAGCAGAAGTGGGAGTAACTTGGCTATTAACTCCTACTTGCTGAGAGTAATTGCCTTCACTTCTACTTGTGAGTCTTTCTGGAAGCTGTCCCCAAAAGTATCACTGTACTTACACAGTGACTCCCCAAGAACCGCTGGGATAATTCTGTGAACATCAGCTGTCCACAGCTTTCGGTGAGAGCACTCTCCTCTCTCCCACAGAAAGGGAGCAAGCTGTAACTGTAGTTTTTAAATAGCATCTTTCAGTTTGAGAGTCAAAAGGTGAAAGACAGAGATTTTTAAAGAGGCAAAAGGCCTCTCACATAATCACCCCTGCAAAGGAAATATTCACTGATCTTTTTAATACAAAAATGTATTTCCTTCTTGATTCATATGTCAATGACTTTGTCTTTGCATTTTTGTATAAACTGAATTCAGTCAATGCCCTGAGAGGAACAACAGCAGAGTGTGTAACCTGAAGAGGGGTGTGCGAGTCTCGCTGCTGACATCTGCTGAGTGGAATTTCAGGTTTACTGGCAAAGGTAATTTTGTCTTGACTTGCTCCTTGGCTGCAGTGGAGTCAGGATATAAAATGTTATGGTGGTGTAGAACAGAGAAATTCCTTTATGCACACAGTAGATCTAGCATAACCTTCGGATGCGCCAGGTTCCACCATTCCCACACCGACTGCTTTTCAGGCTGGAGCATGCACAGGGACTGGATGGAAAAGTGCTCCTGGTTTTGTCATTGCCTGCTTCTTGCCCTTTGGATTTAGAAAAAAATGCTTAGCATTATTTTCATACTGTTTAAAAAAGTACTTGTGGGTATGCTTTGAGTTAGGTTACTTAGATGAGCTTCAAGGTGAACAGGCCGTGTCCCTCTGCCACTGTATGCTGTAATGAGATAGATTTTTAGGGAAAAGTGGACTTTTTTTTTTAATCCAAAGAAATAGTAGTCAGGTAAGATATTGTAGCTTCGTGGCCATCGGTGTACGTTGGAAAATGAAAGTCAGATTATGTCTCAGAGTGTTTCTGTAGCTGCCAGTTGTGCAGAACTTGGGTCCTGGTCCAGGAAAGAGGTGACAGAATGTGTCTGCTCGGGTTGTGCTCAGCCACACCGGAGCATGCTGCACTAGCTGCTCCTCATCCTGTTCTTCCCTCTACTCTACTGAAATATTAATGGTACCCTCTTGAGGATATAATTACTTCTTCATTCAGCTTTCCAGTTTTATAGTCCAAGACAGGGAATGTGGGGATGCACAGCAAGTGCACATTGTGGAGTTCCAAAAATTTCTGAATATGAAGGACTGTCCCCACCTGAGGACTGCAGAGCCTCTTCAAAATACAAATACATTGAAGTGCATTTCCAGAAGTGCTGAAAGTCCTTAAAATCTATGGTTAAGATCAAGATTTTTAGTGTATGTTAACAATACACATATATTAGGCTGGAAAGAAAATGGCTTATTAGATTTTTAATGTTTCAAGGAGGATGTGTCCCTCTTGAACACCAGCACTTATTTCTGTCCCTTTGTAAACAAGAGTGGACAATGTCATATTTTTCTAATCTCACTCTGTAGGCACTCAGAGCAATAAAATTTCCAGTATCTATAGATACCATTCATTAAAAAAAAAAAATGATATAAATGATATCTTCAGATGTTTCTCTAAAGATATGATTAAGCACACCAAATGAAACTTGTACTTGTGCAGTTTACCTAGGACTGCATCTGACTTTTTCCGGGAGCGTTGTCTTTTTCTACCTAGATATTTTGTCTAGGAAAAACCGAGGTTTAGTCACCTGATGAGCAGATCGAGGCCATTTGCAGACGTCTCCATTGCACAGGGTCATATCTGTTCTGTGGCGTGTGGACAATGGATCTCATGCATTTGGGGTGCAATGGGATCTAACGTGTGTGCAGTGAGTTGGGGATCTGTGTGAGCACGGTAAATCCAATCCACTCTGAGCGTACTGTATGGGTATAAATCAAGGATGCATCCCAGACACATTAGTCTCACCGCATTTCATTTTGTCTGGGAAAACCTGGACAGAAATATGGTAGCCCTAAGCTTCCCACATTCCACACTCTACACACACACATAATAGGTTCATGTCTTGAACCTTTGGTCTCTCTCGGGCTTTCCATTATTGTTGATACAACACATAAATCTCAGGTTAAGTGTTCTCCTGACTTCGCAGTTATTTGCCTTTTTCCTATAGGCCCAACAGTCTTTAAATCCGTCTGAGTTGCTTATTAGAGTTTTAGGTGGGAAATAACAGACGACCCTTGGTTTAGCTCTCCGGCTGATTCAGGAGAAATCTCTTCTCTGTGTAATGCCCTGGTCTCTAACAAACCACTCCAAGTGATTTTTGCAGACGTGGGCATTGTTCTCTTTGTTTCATGTTCTCTGATGTTTTCTTAGCCAACTTGCTTTGGTATTTATTAATTGAGAGTTGTAAGTAATTCACTTAATCTAACACTTGATCAGCAATTTCAAATCAACGTTGAGAGGGAACATGCCCTCAGGCAGTTGTTATTTATTCTGGTCAGGTAATTCCTCTCTGGGCTGTTTAAACAGCAACATGTTTTCTGTAACAGTGAGGCTGCCCAGCTTAGGAAAAGAGTTTGCAAATGTCTGCCTTTCTGTTTCTTTCAAAGTTTAACTAAGTAGACTGCTTAGTGTGATAATGATAACCAAGTACTGAGATGGGCAGATAGCAGCATAATTAAGAATATGCAATGCTGCAGTATGAAGTCCAGGCATCTGGTAAGGATTAGTTTTGCTGGTTATACAAAATCATGAAGATACAAACCATTCTGACAGATCTGATAGAGAGAAGAAAGATGAATACATTACCATCTAAGCTGCCCTTGTAGCACTGAGAAATCCTGTAGTGCCGTCCACTTAAAATATTTCAACATCAAAAGCTAAACATTTGACTCTCAGGGAAAAGTTGTATCACTATTGCTAAATTTTCCCTTAAGTACTTTAAGTATTTTACTCCTCTGTGGAGGAAATATTGACTATACTACTCACATTTGGGTTTTAGGAGATTTTTTTTCTTCTTTTGGAGTTTTGGAGTATGAATAAGCCTACTTGATATTCCAAAGAAGTCCAGCAGTTAGGAAGCTCCATAGTAGAGTTGCTTCTGGCAGCCCATAAGGAAGAAGTTAGAAGAATCTCACTATGGAAGACTGGAAGACTGAGCTTTAATAAGAGCATTGTGATAATTCAGGGGCTAGCATCTTCAAGCCACATTTGTAGTTAACAAACAACCAAGCTTTAATCACTGCAAGGACATTGATCCCTTTACACCTATTAAAAAGTGCTTTGAAAGTTACACAGGCACTCAGTGGCAACTCTGACATTACAAAAGTTATATCTTGTCACAGTTATCAACAAGGTAAAGCCATAACAGAAGCCTCCATTCCCCCTTTCCTTCCTCCTCCCAAAAACAACAACCAGCAGCTACCAAAGCACTAAGTTCTATTTAGGGAATCCTTCAAGCAGGTTTGTCCTGGACCCAATAAGGCAAGTGTCTGCAGCTCCAGAATAAAGTGGGAAACTGAAGAAAGCTTTGAATTTCAAACATCTTTCAGTGAGGAATTAGTTTTAAAAGACATACAACAATAAGCCATGAAATAAGTCCAGACACCATAATTCAGGGATAGAATACGCTACGAAACTGGCAGGCATCCAGGCCAGAGCCAGGTGCCTGTTTTGGATTAGATTCAAGTGGCCTTAGGCCACCTACAGAGCTTTCAGGTAGAATCTGGAAGCTGCTCACCTCAATATGCCCTACCTTGCTTCTATTTCAGGTACTTGTGAAGGATTCCCAGATGGCTGGCACTCGTCCAGACCCATCTGCTTTCAGCTCTCCTCGTCTCTATGCTGTCATGAGACAGGTTGCAGAAAAAAATGTATCTGGAAGACAGAGACTTAATAATTAACTGCCCATTTTCCTCAGTATGCAGTGAGAAAATTTGACTCATGAGAGCTGCATTTATGTCTTGCTGCTCCTGACACCCTGAGTGTGGGATTACAGATGAACAAGGCACAAGTGTATATCTATAATCAAGGGGAAACAAAAGATAGATACTGAAAAAAAAAAAAAAAATCTTGACACTCAGATTATTATAGGCCATAAAAAATAAAACTGCTTTGTCAATCTAATTCATATTTTACCTGTCACATTCTTCTGTACTTTTAATTCTGTTTTATACTGGATCATGAAAATAGGCCAAGATAACTCAAGTCCTGAACTTCAGTTTGCAAAATTCTGATGGTAAATGGTTTTTGCCTGACCGTGGCTGGGTCCTATATGTGCTGTCTTCCATAGTTCTGTGGAAGATCCTGTGCATGTCCTGCCGTGGGACTCCGGTTTCATTCCAGGAGGGTGGCTGGCTGGAAGGGCAGAGCTGGAGCCAGCGATGTTCTTCCTGCTAGATTCAGTACAATTATCCTGGAAGCAAGGGGGAAAACTAATCCGGCTCTCCTCAAACAGACTAATCAGTTTGAGTTTCTGTTACGAAGCTCTAGCACAATTTTGCTGTGTCTCCCTTGCCAAGGAGGTTTAAATCGCATTTGATTTCAAGCTAAAAATCTCCTGCTCTCATTAAAAGTAAAATGATTGAAAAGGCCATGAAATCACTTATATTAGTTTTACAGTCTTAAAGAGTTCATCCATGGAGCAAACAACAGCACTGTCACAGGATCTGGTATTCCTTAAAGGGGAGGAAGGGAAGGATTTTGATTATAAGGCACCTCCCCGCAAACAGAAACATACCTGGAATTAGACTTGGACATAAGGGTTTGCTGAGGAAAGCCTCAACCTGCAGGACTCCAATTTTCATTAATATTCTATTCCACATTTTTCTTATTGTAATAGGACTGGAAATCACTCTCCCAGCTACCTTTCATGCGTGCTCCACTGCAGCACTTGTCTTAATAGACCACCCTAAAGGCCCAACTCTTGCCTTACTAAATTCAGTTTAAGAAGAGCTGCTGATTTTAGCATTACAGGCGTACAACATGAAATTATTTCATTCATTTTTCTTCCCAACATCCTGCTCTATTGAAAATAGACAAAAATCAAACACTTTCCACTTGGTACACACACAGAGTAAAATATTATTAAATGTTGTCATAGCAACTGGTGCAACACTGAGTTTGTAAAAAAACTGTTTGATTCCTCAGCATGCTGAAGTCACTTTGGAAATCAACACCACAGTTGGGGGAATAGTTTTGTTTGCAAATTAGGAATGCAAAGAAGGCTGTGGTAAATTAAAAACTGTAAGCTGAGCTCTTGGGATAGGGACCAATTTTCTGTTCTGCATGTGTTCAGCACCTAGCTCAAGGAGTCCTCTACTACTGCTACCATATTCTTCATCTTTTCATCTCATCATCTTTTGGCCTGAAAATTAGTGGTAAAAATAAATCTCTTTGCAGAAAAAGAAAAGGTAGGTCATGAAGGCATTGTTTTCTTGGTGAAAGAGTATAAATCAATTTAAAGGGAGTTAATGCCCTTATCCAAAACTGTGATTGCTCACTGCCATTGTGGTGCAGTGTAGTCCTCAAGTAATGAGCTCTGGTCCTCAAAAGACACAATGTTCCAATGTCTCACACAAATCCCACTCTTGTTATGGAACAAGTTTGGAGTCTTTCAGTGCACAGCAAATAGAGTATCTGTGCAGATCTTTCAGACAACACCTTCTTTGTACAGTATTGCATGGTGCTGCAAGCCCTTTCTTATAGAAGCAAATATGGAACAGCTCCATAATTCTGGGGGAGACCTTCTCCTGTTTGTTTGCCAAGCTGTAGTTAAAACTCCCCCAGAGAGGTCCATTTGGGGTAAGAAAGACATGAAGGTGGTGGGTCTGGGCAGACACCTACCAAGGGAAGATGGACACTGTAGCAGAAGTAAAACCACCTAATTTTTCATAGGAAATGGGCTGATACTTAACTGAGAATGGTAAAACAAAGGATTTGTGAGAACACTGCAACTGTTCCACAGAAGGCACTGAAAAGGCTCCTGAGCTCCTTTGCAATCTGTGGTCCCAGCAAGAAGGCTGAAGTAACAAAGGCTCATTGATGTGAGAAGGGAGGGAAGTTTTTAATAGAGGAATCCCAGGAGCCAGCCAAAGAAGCATTATCTTGTATTAAAAAAATCTGCAAATAATGAAATTCAGAGAAAAGAGAAGCCAATTTTCTTTGCCTGGCCCATGAAATGAGTAGCAAATAAAAGAAGAAACACGTTTACAAGGGACTGGAGACTAAATGTTCCCAGCAACACTCTTCTTGGGGTATGTTGTTCAAAAGCATACAGGGATCCACGTTAGGAAATGCCCGGCAGGTTCAGTTCCTCTTGATCCCAACTGGAGCTGTGAATTCTTGGTACTGTGGAAAATTAAGTCCCAACATTTTCATCCCAGAACTCAGACTCCCACCCTGAAATTAACTGGATACAAGCAGGAGAATTGTTATCAGAGATCTTATCTTCAAACTGATGCCAGCACTTATGGGAACTAGTCATGTCAGCAGAAGTCACCTTTCCAGTCCAGTAGTAAAATGAAAAAGCAAGGTAATATTTCAGGCTTGGGTGTGATGAAGCAACACTACCAGGAATGGGGGAGAAAAGCACAACTTTTAGTCTCTATCGGATGAAACAAATATGTTTTGTTCACAGACATGAAAAGAAGAACCAATAAGAAATGAATGAGGAAACATTTCATCCCAATGCCATTTGTTTTGGGGGTGGAATAATCTCATACATTCCTAACATGGAAGACAGAGGTTTAAACTTCCATATGGATTTTGTTTCTTGGCCTGGTTTATCCTTTTCTGGGGTGCAGATGCTGGCTGACTGTAACAGGGACTGAGCTTTCCTGCCTGCACGTGATGCCAGAGTACGTCTGAAACCAATCCTAGTGTCTTAGAAGTAATTTGCAGGGGTTTTAACTGTGTCTTTGTGACTCTATAGGCTGCCCAGCCTTCCGGGTAGAGTGCAAATCACTATTTATAAGAAGCGTTTTCAAAGTGGATCTTTGAACCTGCTGGACTGCACAGTTTCTCCCGTGCCATTTTTGATCCATTGTATAAATACAAATTTTGGCACGTGCACAACATTATAAACTGCATAATTGTTTTTATTAGAGTTCTGTGAGTTTGGAGGTACCTGTGCTTTAATTACCCTTGGCACGTTTCCAGGAAAACTCTTCTAAAATCTAGTGCTTGCAAAGCCTTTGTCGGGCCACCCACAATGACAGCTTTTATTTTTCCTCTATTAGTGATGGACATTTTCATTTAATTTCGGTCTGGGTGTGTGACAGAGCCCCCATGTACTGAGCTGCAGCTTCCCCCTGTTCACTTTCCAGCCACAGAGTGGTCGCGACACCGTGGCAGCAACTTGTGACGTTTGGACCCGAGCCAAGCGAATGCTGCTTGCAAAGTTTTTTAGGTTGTCTGTCTTGCTTCCTTGGTCTCCCCTCCCCCTTTCAAAAATTGCTGGTGACACTAGAAATGCAAGTCAGTTAATCTGTTCTAAAATCTAAGCACCAGCCTACAGCAGAGACGGCCGGAGAAATGCAGAACATTGCTCGGAAGGTGGGTTTAGTTCCGCTCCTGAGCCCAAATCTCTTGTGTCGCAGGACAGAGCAAGGACAATGGTAACAAGTCAGCAGGATAGCTGGAACTTCATACTCCATGCCAGAAAACGGGATGTCCAGCTAGCACAAATAAATGTGTAGAACTAATCAAATTAGGATGGACATGCTGTGCAATACAGAGAAATGCATGTAAGCAGAAAATTGTGTTTAATATTTGTAATCAAAAGCATTTATTTGGGACTATAACAGCCCAGTGCTACGTGCAAATTGGGAGAGGAAAAAATGTAAACATTGTTTCTTTGATTTCATGGAGTTATGGTGCAGCAGGAATGCTGGATCAAGCTCCTTTTCCAGGGGCTGTGATTAAAAAGCTATGTGAAATGAAGTTAGGGGCTTATTGACAGAAAATATTACTGGGAATGGTGTTGGAAACCTATTCCACAATGATTACTCTTTATTGTATGGAGTTTGCCTGAATTTATAGGATGCAAACTGACAACTGTGGGTTTAGAGACAAGCTGAGGATATAACTTCCATCCTAACACCACATTTTAAGGCTTTTGCAGAAAGCAGAATTTAATAGAGAAACTGGTGAGACAGTGGAATTTTATTCTGTGAATTTTCAGGTCCTTAAGGATCAGGCATTAATGGAGGAACTACACCAGGTCAACCAGTGTGTGTTTTTGTTACTTATGAGTTTACATGTCAGCTGAAATATGGTTACCCATAACCAGAATAACCAGTGGCATGGTATAGCCCGTGCTGCGTGTCACTGAAAAATGCAATTAACCATCACGCAAAAGCAACTCTATATCCAGTAGCTCATATGGCAAACTGAACACTGGTTAGAAATGTAGAAACATGCTTTTGGGAACATGCTAGACTAGCATTTTCCATTCCTCAGAACACTGTAGTCAGCTCCAGATTTTGTGGAAGTTGACAAAGGAGTCCTCGGAGTTTCTATTTATGAGAGCAGCCTTTTAAAATTTGGGGTGGAGTGGGGGAAGAGGACGCTGCAGGAGTGGATCTGCTGTCAGCTGCCATTCAGATACTGTCTGGTAGTTTATAACCCTGCTCTGTGGAAGTCTCAGCAAGTGCAGAAGGTGCTGCAGCTGTGGGGAAGCTGAGCAGTGTCCTCAGACCATTGGTGTGTCAGGATGTGCCCTCATCCCAAACCTGAGGGGCACCAACTCTCTCTGTCCACAGCCTCCTCTCTGCACAGAGGATCTTTCTGGCAGGGAGGATACAAAAGACTGTCTTCTCAGGTTCTCTAACGCAGCCAGAGAAAGGAGCTGTGATCAGTCCTGCCAGCTGAAAGGATTTGGCCTCTTCCTAAACTGTACAGTATTGCATGGATTTAGATAACGTACAGATAGACGTGCCAGTGGGATTTGATACCAGCTGAGCACATCCCTGCGACTCCACTAAACCCACAGGAGCCCTTCGCCAAGGTCTTTTTAAAGTTGTTCCTATTTTGGGTAACCAGCAGTCTTGTCCTGCTACAACTGAGTAACAGTTGCTGAACTCTTTAGACAAATTATATAAATTCACAAAATGCCTTTAGATTATTGAATGAAAAATGTAATGGGAAAGAAAAGCCTCCACAGCAGTTGTGGTGTATATAGAGCACAACCAACTTTGGAGCATAATTTCACTTCAGGGCCTCTTCAACTTGTGGCAAAGAGGAACCTGATGGGTTTTAAAAACTACCAGCTCATTTTGAAGACGGTCATTTGTAAAGGGGTCTCCAAGAAGACTTCTCTGCAAAGAGTTTCACCCAGCAGGTGGTTAATCACCACTCACTAGAAATGAAGGCAAAGGACTTCTGTGCCTCACAAGAGTGAAACTTCTTGGTGAGGATAAACACAGAGAGCATAAAGATTGAGCTGGAAGAATCCTGTGGAGTGCTTGTATGTATCCTGAGTAACCCGAAAAGTGTGTAATTTGGCAAGAAATAGCCCCAGAAATGGTCAAGCAGGAATGGACGGTTGCAGAAACTGAATGCTGAGTTAGCAAAAGAAAATTCTGCTCTAATTCTGCTATGCATATTCACTGAATATTGATTAAAATGAGCCCTCTCTGCACCATTTCCCATTGGAAGTACAGTGCCTCCAGTCATCCAACCGTATGTGGTTTAACTATGGTATAAATTATACAAATTCATTTTAAACACAAATAATTCTGGAAAACAATCTAGATTGACAGCTGTCTTCTGTGAATCGTTCACTCATATCAGTGGCCCCAAATGTCCCACATGATGAAGAGTTTGCTCTAACAAAGATAGAGAAACAAGCATTTTAGTCCAGGGCTTATTTCTCCTGCACGCCTGTCAGTCATGTTACCAGTAAGCACAGAACCACAGAACCACGGAATGGTTTGGATTGGAAGGGACCTCTCCTTCCAACCCCCTGCCATGGGCAGGGACACCTTCCTTTAGACAAGGTTGATTCAAGCCCTGTCCAACCTGGCCTTGAATAATTCCAGTCCTGGGGCAGCCACAACCGTGTGAGTTCTGTGTGCAGCTCGACTCTATCATGATGGCCATGACAGCGTAGTTCTTGGGGAAAATATTCTGGGAAAGTTCATTGGAAAAGAAGGATTCAGAATTAGAAAGAATAGACTTCTGAAAAATAGTAATCACTTTTCTCTGATACACGCACAAGTGGAAACAAGAACATCCAACATCTTTGCATGTTGACACTTTGCATGCAGCTGTGGTCTGTCCAGAGAGGGGGCTGAGACATCCTGGTGAAACTTGGGCTCTGCTCTTGTCACCTCGGTGTGGGGAAAGCGAAGCAGTAACTCACTGCTGGTGTGGAGCAGCAGCCCCCTACTCTCCCTTGCAGCTCTGAGAGAAATCCTGACCTGCTGAGTCGGGGTCTGTAGCTGATCTCTACGCTGGAGATCCCTCCCCACGAAGGTTATTGCTACCTGCAGGGCTGGGCTGCTCCAGGGTGACAACCTTCGCTGGGGCTGCACGGTTCCTTGTATTCCTAGGTAATACAGGAGTTTCTCACATAGGTAGAACACAATTACAACAGCTGGACAGTAGGGGAAAATAACGACCTATTAAGAACCTGACAAAGCTGATCAGCATAAAAAAATTGGTGCGAGCATCCAGCCTGAGAGCTTAGGGAGGATAGAGCCCAATGAGACTGCAGTGGGGTAATGACTGTTTCTGAAGGAGTCTGTGCCTGTGGTCATCGGAGGTGGGACTTGCTAGGGAGAGGGGGGAGGAAAGCCCCCCTCTGACTGCATTGTTTACTCCACTGCTGGCTGTGGAGCTTTAGTTTTCTCTGATGTTTTGCATGGTGTGTTTGCACATGGAACGAGCCGCCTTGCAGGATTCTCTGATGTTTATGACCATCACGGCTGGGATCTTGATTGACTCGGGGAGCAAAGGATGATGTTGTCTGAGCATGTTAACTGATCAATGTTGCTGCCTACAGGCCAGGAAAGGTTGGGGTCCCCTGCCTAATGCCAACTCAAATTTAGATGCATGTCATTTATAGTCATGCAAAGCAGTGTCACATTTTTTCTTCTTCTTTGATCATACCCAGAAACTATAAATCCCCAGGGTGAAACCTTAACTCTACAGAAACCCGGTGCAAACCTCCTTTCAGTGGTGCAAGGTTTATGGTGAAAGTTGTATTTTTATTTCTTAAACAATTCTTGTAATTGCTAGAGAATTGTATTTATTTCTCTCCCCTCACAGCAAATTAAATGTGTTTTCATGGTCACGTAGTTTACTGCAAACAGTCAGGTCCGTCTGTTCAGGGTGTTGAGGGCTGATAATAAAATTATAGCCCAGTAATTTTATATTTTTCTCCTATTATCTGCCATGCACAGCATGTTTTATGTGTTCTACTCCACTGGGACCATTGTAAACCTGCGGCCAGCTCTTTAATTTGAATATACTCAGTGGGAGGTGGCAGGTGCACGGTTACAAAAAGATCTTGAAACTTTATCATAATATATTCAACAAGGTGATAATGTAAAACCTGCTGGGAAATAGAGAGGGGTGGAGGAGAAATTCCATGCCTGGGAACTTATTTAATGTTTAAAGACAGGAAATGCTTTAGAAGCGAAAATATCTCAGATCTGTCTAATCCACTGCCCCAGACCAGTTACCATGAAACCCCAGGTGAAGGAAGCAGGTAGAGGAGATGACCTCCATCTCACCTCAGCTTCCATCATGCTCTCCAGCTCCTGTGCCAACTGGAGCAAAGAGGCACCTTAAACTGACACAGTTACTGTTTATTTTCACTGTGTGACTGTGGGACAAGGGAGATTTTGAGTG
Source organism: Struthidea cinerea (assembly GCA_013397865.1). Classification (NCBI taxonomy): domain Eukaryota; kingdom Metazoa; phylum Chordata; class Aves; order Passeriformes; family Corcoracidae; genus Struthidea; species Struthidea cinerea. The sequence continues at coordinate 181,650 of VZTI01000829.1, forward strand.
AGATTGGACTGAGACACATACTGGAAAACTCTCTGGCACAAAAGGGAGATCATGAGGTGAGGGACACTTCTCCAAGTGCAGCCAAAGTCATCAGAAACAAGTTCTGTGTTGATTTCCAGCCTGAAGCAGTCCCATCCACTTCAACACTTGTTTGCTTTTAGATTTTTTTTTTTTTTTTAATTTAGATCTTTGATCCTTTACTGAAGTTTTCTGTAGAAGGGAGTGTGTAACAGCACAACTACATTGGTTGGGACCAGAACCTGGTGCTGTGTTTGGTTCAATACGTGTGAGCCACTGTGTGGAAACCAGCTTCTCGATGGACATCAGTGTTCAGTGTCCAGTACCTGTCACAGCTGTGTTCGCTTCCCAGGCACCTTAGTCTTTGTGTGACTTGTTTCTTTGTTCTCCTATAATGTGACTTTTAAAAATAATAGAAAATAACAGCACATTGTCTTCAAGTGAGTGGTGGAAGCTGCACAGATGGTCTTGGGCTGTGCTCCTCCCAGCATCCTCACAGACCTCTGCTCTTTGTGAAGAGAGGGGATCTCATCAATGTATGAAGGTATAGTGCCAAGGTTTTGAAGTGCCTGAAGGAGGAGTGCCAAGGGGATGGAGCCAGGTGCAACTTTGTGGCGCCCAGCAATGGGACAAGAGGCCATGGGCAGAAACTGATGCCCAGGAAGTTTCACCTGGACACGAGGAAGGACTTCTTCCCTGTGCAGCGGCTGAGCACTGGAAGAGATTGTCCAGAGAGGGTGTGGAGTCTCCCTCACTGGGGTATTCCAGAACTGTCTGGACACAACCCCGTGCCCGGTGCTCTGGGATGACCGTGGTTGGACCAGCTGATGCGCTGCGATCCCTTCCAGCCCGACCCATCCTGTGACCGACCCCTGCGGGCCGGCCCCCCATTCTGCCCCGCACCGCAGGTCCCCCGCTCTCCGCGGATCCCCACAGGTGCGCCCGCCCTGCCCTGCCCTACCCTGCCCGGCTCACCCCGCCCGCTCCTCCGCCGTGCCCGGCCCCAGGTGCCTCCCGCCGGTTGTCCCG